>JACGAQ010000733.1:0-95249 GCA_014119065.1 Orius insidiosus
TTTGGCAGATATTGTTTGTCTTGTTTATAGCCTATGCGATGATGCCATTGAAAACTTGGGTCGCCGGTCTTTTCGGTCTAGCTCTTCCTCTCGTCCATCTCGCCGTAAGCGCGGCCTTCGTCGACCAGTTTCACCTTCTTTGGCAACAGGTATGTACCTGAATTGTTTTTTTAATGTTTGTAAACCTCATCGGATTAAGAAAGGCCAAGATGTGTAAATTTCCTCAAACGCCTACTTACACGTAAATGTTATTTTTACACCTATTTGTGCTGTATGTGCCCAAGTCATGTATTTTACGTCCCTGAAGTTATTTGCCTGGAATGTTATCTTAAAATGGGGAGCAGACAAGCTTCCTCTGAGTACACACCATGTGGGCACACCCATCATCAAGTACTTAATTTTTCTTCTGTCACCTCCAGACCAAAAATATTTTTTGTTAACACGAAAATTGATAAGTGACTGATAATTTGGTTGTCTGTGGTGCTTCAGCTTTTCCGAAACTTTCACGTATGCAATTTTTATCCGGTTTTCAACAAAAAAAGTTTCTGGTGTTCATGAGCCAATTCTGATCATTATTTTAATTTTAATTACCTCTAATCCGTCCACTCTTTTGTCAGAAATGTAGAAGTATGAATTGACTGTGGTATTTATTTATCCGCGTATTCATTTATTATTTCTATCTCCACAAAACAAGAATTCGTTTTTAATTTGTTGAGTAGACCAGAAGCTCGGAATACAGGTCTGAACTGGCCCGGCTTCCTCTTTTGGTCTGGAACCAGTTTTTTTTATTTACATCCGCAGTCTGGGCGGCTTCAATAAGTCAGCTACACCAGAACCTTTCTTTTTTTAACGTTTAGAATTTACTTTTTCCCTGGATTTAATACGCGTGTGATTCCTAATTGTAATAATTGGCGGTTCTACTAGTTTCCTGTCTAATTATAAACCTCCCCTTTTTGTGAGCATTCCAGGAACTCTTCTTCGCATTCAAATTTTCTTCATTATAAAACAAAACTGATTTTGAAACAAGAATCTTTTTGTGTCAGTATCATCTGTTTGCTTATTCAGGAGTTTTCACTTCCTTAATAAAAAAATAGTCTTCTCTGATGGAAATGGTGGTTTCAAATAATTTCAGATATTTGAGGACTTCGTGAGTCGAGAATCCTGAAATAGTTTCGTCTTTGAATTTGGGCTTTGTAATTATTTAAGTCAAATGAACTCTGAGCACTGTTTTGCCCTTGTAGCTCTTTGGAACAGATTCAAATTGAACGTTGGCTTGAAGTCACGCGAATCCCCGATGAGGGTTTCAAGCACGAAGTCAATTTGATTGATTAGACTCTTAAGTTCGTTGCACTTTTTAAGTACCGAACAAAAAGTGACGGCTCCTGATGGTGAGCTGATCTGAAAATCTCATTCTGGCTAGTTTCTTGATTAAAAAAAACTCTGGAACTATAGTATAACCATTTCTTTTGTTATGGAATTTCGGGTGTTTTTTCTCGGTTTCTTACTTGATTTGCCCTGCCTAATGGAACATAGAAGCAATTTTTTTCGTATTTTTAGAGCTCATAGACCGATATTTTTAGGTGTTTGCCAACATCATAGTGTTCACTTGTGCGAACATCGTTGGCCTCCTTCTTCATTCGTTGATGGAAAACGCTCAACGGAGGGCCTTCCTCGACACTCGAAACTGCATCGCCGCCGCCTAGAGATGGAAGACGAAAACGAAAAACTTGTAAATTGTTTATCTATTATTTTGCATATGAAGCTGCTAATTATTTTACAATTGGTCCTGAGCCAACAGAAATGATGCCAACTTAAATATTATTATTTTTTCAACTTGTCAATTTTCTAAAATGTTATTACAGGAAAGACTCTTGCTGTCCGTTCTGCCTCAGCATGTCGCAATGGAAATGAAAGCTGATATTATGTCTCCTGTCGAAGGGCAGTTTCATAAAATTTATATCCAGAGACATGAAAACGTCAGGTAAATATTAAATATTCTAATTAGTTTCTTATTAATTTTCTTTTTTTAGCATATTGTTTGCTGATATCGTAGGTTTTACTGTGTTAGCATCGCAGTGTTCTGCTCAGGAATTAGTGAGGCTCTCAACGAATTGTTTGGGAGATTTGATCAGCTAGCTAATGTAATGATTTAAATAATTTAAAACGACAGCAAAATTTAACCTTTTTTGCAGGATAATCATTGTCTGCGGATCAAAATTTTAGGTGATTGTTACTATTGTGTGTCTGGTCTTCCGATCCTAGGCCGACCATGCAAAATGTACTGTTGAAATGGGTCTTGATATGATTGACGCTATTGCGTAAGTTTTATGGAAATAATGTTTTTTTATAATAATTTTTTGGTTAGTTCTGTCGTTGAAGCGACTGATGTACATCTGAATATGAGGGTAGGAATACATGGGAGGGTGCTCTGCGGGAGTCCTCGGATTACGGAAGTGGCAGTATGATGTTTGGTCCAACGATGTAACATTGGCAAACAATATGGAGGCTGGAGGTGAACCTGGGTAAGATTTTTAAAAGAATCAAAACTAGGAATCATTGCTGCCAACCTTAGTTTGAAAAATAAACTATGTTACCTTTTTCAGCCGAGTTCATATAACTCAATCTACGTTGGATTATCTTGGTGGCGAATATGAAGTTGAAGCTGGCCATGGTGGGACACGAAATCAATATTTAAGAGATCACGGTATCACTACTTATTTTATCACCACCAGCAAGAAGAAGAAAAGTAAAATTCAAAATTAATAGTGCGCATTAATTATTTGATTTTTAGCCTTTACTTTTCAACACGCTTCAAGTCAGATCTGCTTTGGGTGCTCAAAGGCGAAACTAAGCTTCAAAAACGTTTCGAACGTTGTCGCCAGCTTCTCCACTCGATCAAATACCATGGAAGTTCCTTTTTCAAATATGGCCCCTCCAGCTGAGCATAAAGCGTCAACAGCACGAAAAGTAAGGTTTTTAGACCAACATAAGCATGGTTTTATGATCAATTTGTTGATGCTGCTGTATTATTTTTTTGGTGTAAAATCCTGCATTTTTCTGTTTTGTTTTGCATGTTTTATGTCCTGTTTTTTATTTAATTTTTTTAGGACGCGGTAAGTGACTACAACCACCATGGAAAAACACTTGATCCAAACTACAGCAAAGTATGTGTCTACTTCTAAATAGTTTTTTCTTAAAAATAAAAAACGATTCAAATTCAGAGTGCTTTAAAATTAATAATTAACAAAAATCACTTGATTTCTATCGATTAAAGCACTCTTTTGTCAAGGGAAGGTCATAAAGTTGCCCAAAAAACTGGCAACCTATGATTCTAGTAACCCTTGTAGCTTCATTCACTGCTTTTCAAAAGTTTAGACACAAGTAAGTTTTTAGACAGTCAGGTAAAAAGAATTTTTTGCAGCACTTGACCGTAGATGAGCACATTTTATTTTGCGACCATTAGTGTTTTTTGAGATTTTTAGATGATTTTATTTTATTTTTTAATTGGTAATATTGTGGTGTTCATATTAGGTGTTGGATTTGCAAAGAGCTCTCCACGCCGATCCCGGCTCCAGACCATTTAACCCAGCTGATCTCAATATACGTAACGTCGGTCATAAGGTATTATGTCGCATGTTAAGGGAAATCTGGGCCTTGAGCTGTAAAAGCTAAAAACTAACCCATTTTATCGTTTATGCATTATAATATTGGGATGTGCAATAAGGCCAAAAAAAGGGAACCTGTTTTTAAACATAGCAAAATGTTAATTTTGTTATCTATCCAAGAGCAGCTTCGAACTTGCTGCAAAACGAGGATAATTGCTAAACCTCTTAGTTTTCGAGATATTGATGAAAACTGATAAAAACTTCATTTTGACAACCTTCTCCGCCAAACCCACTCAAATGTGAATTTTTTCCACTCAATATGGCCACCAGAGAGAACATTTTAGCAATGTCAACAAACTTTTCCCATAAATTGAAAGGTCTGAACTTTATTGCATATAATAGCACATACCAGGGCCCTGTTAAAGCTCAACTAATTGATTTATAATTTATTGGTGTCTACTCTTGCTGTTGGGTACAATTTAATTCATTGTTTTTACAGAACAAAGTAACCGACAAGTTTAAACGTCCATTTAAGAAGAGGCACTCGAGCGTTTACCACCAGCCACAAAATCGTGTCAACAAATATCTCACTCAAGCGATTGAAGCGAGGAGTGGATCGAGAAAAGTCTGAGCATGTGAATCTCATCACTTTGGCCTTTAGAGATTCAGACAAAGAAAACCAAGTAATTTTTTTTTAATGTTGAAAATGTTTTATTCATTTTCTTTTAGTATCGGGCAGAATGATGTCGGATACAGCACATCGTTAGCGTGCAGTCTTGTTTTACTGCTTTTATTGGGCGGTCTTCAAGCAGCAATTCTTCCAAGAACAATAATTCTATTGTTGTTTTTTTAACAGCATTTGTTTGGATTTCTGTAAGTCTGTCAATCGCAATTGCTTTTTATGTTGGACACACTGCTACTAATCTCTGTTGTTTTAGGTCGTTTTAATGTTACTATTAGCTGTTAGGCTTAGGTGGATTATATGGGACATATCCCAAAGCTTTGTACTTAGGTTGGCAATAACTGTTTTTACTATAATTTTAATATATACCGTTGCCCAAGTCAATGTTGTAAGTATTTTTTTTTATATTTTTCCCGAGTTATATTTTTTGTTTTCAGTTTACTTGTAGGGTGGAAGTGAATTGCCCTCCGGTGAATTCGACGGGAGGATGGTCGGACCATCGACTTTGCCCACTTCCTCATTATGTGGCCATTTCGTGCTGCCTCGGGTATCTCTCCGTCGCTATATTCCTCAGGCTTCCGACTTTAATTAAATGCTCACTTTTAATACTGATGGCGACTGTATACGCCCTACTCATCGAAATCTCACACAAGGCCATTTTCTCTTGCTATGACACCAGAATTCAGTAAGTTTATTTCAAGTATTATAATTATAATGTGTAATTTTTTGTAGGTCTTCCGTACCCTCACATGTTGTCAGTTTAGTTTACATTATAATGTTCCTACTTGCTGTCGCTATTCATGGACGACACGTTGAATGGACTGCTTAGACTTTTTGTGGCAAATTCAGGTATGATATTAACTTTTAGCTTTTCAAAGAGAAGTTATTGTATTACCCTTTATGTCTGGTTTTTTGGGAGAGGGTCTTCTAGTCATAGAGGAAATTGGTTACATCTTGCCGATCATGATGGTCTGTGGTGCCAGCTTCTTTCAGAACAGTTAATTTTCTTCCGATTTTTACAGAATCTTCCGTTTGTAGTTTACTTTATCAAGAGCTTTTTTTTTAAGTTTTCAAAAATGGAGGACGTCTGTCTGAAACTGTACTTATTTATTAGTTGAATTAATAAATTTCTTCATTTTATTCTTCAGGCGAACGAAGAGAAACGAGATATGGACGCTTTACAGCATTCGAACAAAAGAATTCTCTTCAACCTCCTACCATCTCATGTTGCTACACATTTTTTGGATAATCAGTTCAGAAATAACATGGTAATTTTATAGCTTAGATTAGTTTTTTTTTCTCTTTTTTAACTTTTAGTCGCTATATTTTGATTTTGGCTTTATTACTAATCGCAAATGTGTCGCCTGTGATGGTCTCACACAGAGCACTGTTTCGCAGGAACTTTATCATCAAAGTTATTCTCGAGTTGGAGTAGTTTTTGCTTCGATTACCAATTACCATGAGTTCTATATGGAGCTTGAAGGTAACAACCAAGGAGTCGAATGCCTTCGATTGCTCAACGAAATTATTGCAGACTTTGATGAAGTAATTTAATTAGTTTTCCTTAGTGTTCATTTAATGATATAATTTATTTTAGTTGTTAGGAGATGACAGATTTAGAAGTATCGATAAAATCAAAACAGTCGGCTCGACTTACATGGCGGCAGTCGGTTTGATGCCTGATCATCGCATAATTGAAAACGATGATCACAGCGCAGCGTTTTACATGAGCCAGCTTGTCGAATTTGTTTTGCGATGAGGGACAAACTCATTTGCATTAATGACAATTCGTATAACAATTTCATGCTGAGAGTAGGAATTAATATCGGACCCGTTGTCGCTGGTGTAATGGTGCTCGGAAACCTCAGTATGACATCTGGGGCAACACTGTCAACGTGGCGAGTCGAATGGACTCAACAGGTCTTCCAAATCATACCAGGTATTTTAATTAACATATTTAGTTTGCAGAACTGATATAAGGCGTTTATCAAGCATATCTCTTAGTTATAGGGAAATATCCTTTCTTGAAAAATATTTTTTTTTCACAGAAGAAGTTTTCCAAGTATTAAGGAACCATCCTTATGAATTTCAATGTCGAGGGAAGTTAAAGTCAAAGGCAAAGGAGAAATGACGACTTACTTTTTGACTGATAGAAAACAACCTGGGACGATTAGGATAGAAGAACTTTCAAGTATAAGAGCTGGTGGGATGGGTATGTGAAAAAATTGACATACTAAAACGGTGTTTTAGGTAATATGTATGGAGGAGTGGCAACGCCATTGGCGTTTTTGCAGCAGATTCCCGATCGAAGTAAATTATTAAGAGTGTCACCCGGCCGTTGGGACCATCGCCGCAGCCACAACCTGATGAGCCTCTTCTTCCTGTTCCTCCTCCAGTACCTGCTAGAAATAACTCAAGATATACTCCCTTGGCCTAGAAATGCACTGCGATGATCCCTCCTCCACCGACCGAGCCACCGCCCCCGACTGTAAAGCCGTATATGAAACCTTTACCAAAGCCTCCTGTCAAATCCAAACAGTGGTCGCATCTTCAGCGCCACTACAGCGAAGAAAGCCTTAATTCTGGCGTACCATATTCAAGTCAAGCTCGTGTCCATTCTTCTGCGGATGAAATAAGCTCGATTAATCACTCGCCAAGTATTAGTTCTTCGGATGAAAGCTATTCTAAAACAACAGATGCAAGTCCAAGCCCTTCGCCACCTTTATTGTCTATACCGGATTCCAAGCAATTTCTCTATCCATCCGATATTCAAGTAAATCCTTGCTCTTCGCCTGAAACTTCGCCAAAAACTTCTCACGATTATCCCTCCTTGTTATCTGCCAATAACAATCCGGAAAGTGTGAACTCATCAAGGAGTTTCTCTCCTGCTAAAAATGGGAATAACAATCGAGGGAGCAATCGTTCGAAACGGGAGTCTCCTCGAAATTTCAAGACTGGTTCAAGTTCAAGTTCAAAAAAGACAAATTCGGACAAAGCGGTTTCAGCGCCTTTGCCATCGACCGTTCAGAGCGAAACGTGCGCTAGTTTCGAGTATGCGAGAAAGCGAAAGAAGAACAACTCGCTTGATAAAGGTTCGAGGTCGGACTCATCGAAAAAGGACAACTCGTCCCAGACTGATTTGAAAATGTCAACCCCTGAAAGTGAGCAAGACTTTGAAAAGCAGATCAGGCGACTTATAGAGGAGCAACAAGAGCTGAGCGAAATTCGTCAACAAAAAACTGTTGAGAGACGCGATCCAAGGTACGTACAACAGCAAAATTCTGTTGCACAAATCATGGACCTTGCAGCCAAACAGCAACACCTTTTAGGCATTACTCATAATATCCATAATATGTGAGTTTTATTTTTTTTTTTTATTACTAACCATAATATACTCCATCTAATACCTATATTTTATTTTATTCCTCTCACTTTCTCCTTCAATTTGGCTTAAATGACGTATTATATGTACATTTGAAATAAATTTTTGGGTATTTTCAGTGATGAAGAAGCTGCGGATAATGCTGCACAAACTGATCCAATAAATGCGGATGATTGGGATCAAACGGCAACTTTTGAAGAAGAAGAGAAAAGGATTGCTGAAGAAGTGATGAAACAGGTTTGTTTGAAGTTAGGATTTTGGGAAATGAGTGTCTTTTTTAGGAAGAAGAAGTGAGACGGTTGTTGGAAGAGGAGAGTCGAGCTGGAGCGGAGCAAAGCGAGTGGAGCGACGAAGAAGCCGCATCCGAACCGCTTTTGGGCGACCGAGAAAGTACTGGGTACACGACTGATGATCCCGCTCTCGAAAATATCTCGATGATTCATGAGACTGGTTTGACAGACGCCGAAGGTGCCCTGAGCGACGTTAATTCCGTATTTGAGGGTGGCGCTCATGACGAAGGAGACAACACTTCTCTATCATCCAGAGCTTCCTCTCGACTTTTAGATTCAGATGCCGTTCTCAGTCTCGACTCTCTCAGTGCTCTTTACGACTCGGAATACGACACCTGCTATCCAGATGACTACAGGTAAAAAAATTTTTATACTGCCTTCTTCACATTTAAAGTGCTTCAGAGATTTTATTTTTATTTCTTAAATCAATTTTATCTGGTTATATTTTTTATTTACTCTTCTTTTATTTTCCGCCAAACTTTCTTTTGAGTAAACAAAGAACCCAAGAGAAGTACAACTTGGAGACAAAAAATAAATTAAATTAATCATTATTTATACTCACATGATAGACTTCCCATTATTATGAATGGTACGTAAGGAAATGTTTTGGGATTTTCATGTTTTTGCTCAGTGAACTTATCCATTATTGAACTCCACAATCTGTAATCCTCGTTTTTAATTTCTTCTTGTGTGTACATTTTATGAACAAAAGAGTTTAAGCATAAAAATGCCGTAATCAACATATTTGAGATGATCCAGTGGCCTAATGACTGGACAAAAAAGAAAAAATTACCTAATACTATTTTGTGTTACCTCTAACAAGGGAATCAATTTTTTAAATAACGTTGAAGAGTTTCTTGAAAATGGTGATTTGTCCCAAAAATGTATTGAGAATTACAAGCGCTAGTAAGGTGACTGCAACTGGGATGTTTTCGTAATTTCCATTTTTGAGGGCGACCATTTTCTCATAGAGGTCTACGTTTGTGAAAATTTTGGCGGCTTCTTCATGTATTCCATTTTTTTGTTAATTTAATTTTTTATTTCTTGTTAATTTCAAAAACAATTTTTTTATGTACCATTTTGTTTTTTTGCCACATGATTTTATTTTTTGAAGAGCGACCGGTTCAGAGTCGAGTCCGATAAAAGGGCGAAAAACCCCTTTGTCAGTCGCATCGCCTAAAAGAAGAAATTTCGATGTTTATGAAAACTGGTCGAATTCCGCTCCTAAGGAACTTCGTGAGTGATCGAAAACGCGACCTTCAGTTTTCACATTTCTATCGCTGAGCACATTCTTCAGGAGAAAAGATTCTTTTGCATATTGGATGAAGACTAACTCACAAAATTCACACCTTTTACCTCGATTAACACTAGTTTTCATCTAAACACACTTTCTAAATGGATTTGCACATTTTTGTTAATTCGCCATTTTGAGACTATTTGTAGTATTATAACTTTTTAGTACCCTTATTCAAAATGGCTTCTTTTCCTTTAATGTAATGCCATTTTTATCTTGATTTTTATTCTTATGGCAATCAATCGTTTGGAACGAATTTTAAATTTTTTGAGCCATCAATGCCTTTTGCGAAAAGTGGTTTTATCTGGCAACCTGTATAAACTTGACAAATCAAAACTGTTTATTTAACCTAAATAAGTTTTAGATGTTCAAGACTGTAGTGCCTGAAAGACAGGGTGTGTCAGCTCAAGTAGACCAGCAGTTTTGTTGTTTTTAACTTAAAAAACCTATTGTAATACCCTCCATGTCCAGTTTTTGAGAGGGTCCCATAAAAAAATTAATCTAACCAATCATTAGGTTGCCTGCGAGCTTTTTTCAAAATTGCAAAAATGGCAGCGATCCTTAAGTTTCGTTTGATTTGCTGCAGCCATACTATATTCCATTCTAAACCAAATTTTCACCAAATACTCCTTATCAATGGATTCATTTAATTTTTTTCCCAATTGGCTGCTACCCATTCCATTTTTTACACCTTGAAACTAATATTTTTTGAAATTTTTCTTCCTCTAGAAAGTACCAATGGGGGTTAGCTCCAGACCAGTATTTCAACTTCTTCCTTTTTTTACCGATACGTAGAACCCCAACCTTAATTTTTCCTGCTGTCTTGATTGGAAATGGTGAATTCCTGGTGGCTTTAGGACCCTCCAAAACACTACTTATACAAAATCCAGGCACTATAGCCTCTTTTTTTAATATTGTACTTTATAGATTAGATAACCTTAAAAAACACTTTTCTAACCTCATTTTTTGGCATTAAACCAATTTTTGTGCTTATTTTCAAATTTTTGTTTTCAGGTATTATAACAGAGAGATCACCCCGGACATAACAAACTTGGCGAATATCCGAAGCGTCTCCGAAAGCATAACTCGCAATTTCGGTCAGCCTCGCTCCGAAACTGATTCTGACATTTAAAAAGATTTCATATTCGCATCGAATTTAGTCTTATTTGATAGAATTCTCAAAATTTGTACTTAAGTTTTATTTTTCTTTCCGTCTCTCTTTTTAAGGCCTAATTTTCATCACTTTAAAGCCCCGGTGCTTTTTTTGTAAATAGCTTATTTGTACATAGATCAAAATGTAGCTCTTGCTTTTTTTAAAACGAAGTGCGATCTGTAAAATCACATTTTGTGTCTAAAATTTTAAAATGCGTGCAATTACACAAGTAATTTTTTAACGGCACTTTTTTTTCACTTGTGATATGTAACTTTTTTGTTTTTGGGTGCCAAGAGTCTAGAATCTTTTCGTTTCTCTTCTTTTTTTTACCTCGTTTGAGGCCATGTTATGTGTCATAAAATAGATATTTATATTATTCTTAAGCTTTAGAGATTATTACTTATTAATAGTTTAATAATTGTATTTAAATAAAATCTACCTAAAAGGGAACGAAAGTGTTTTTTGGACTGATCATAAGACTGTTTCCATTAGACACTCTTCAACCCTGAATATTGAGAACCTCATTTAAATTATGTAATTGTTAAAAACTTAAAATATACTGTGTTATTTTTTTTCTTGTTGCCTTTCTATGCCATCCTAAGAGCCTTATAAAAGAAATTTATAGTGATGACTGCGACAGAATGTTTTAGAAAATGGTTTTTTTTTAAATTCATAAAAATGAGTATGGCTGTATAGAGATAACCAAAATGTGGAAAAACATTTTAATAAAATAAATAACAAAATTTGATTACTTCTATACAGGAGTGAAAGGAAAACGTTGTCAATTTAAAAGCCAAAATGGAAATTGTATGATTTGGGCGCATTTTTTTCTTTAAGTAAAGAATCACTCTTTTTTAATTCTTTCATTAAAATGAGAAGTTCTTCTTCGTATTCACTCTTTTTCGCTATTTTGTCAAGTTGATCCTTCTGGGGATTTTTAAGTTCTTTATTCTCAATTTGGACTTCAAGTGCGGCGATTTCTTTGAGTTTTTTCCGAAGGTTTCTTAACCGATTTGAAGGATTCGCAGGTTGAGGTTCAGCCGGCTTGGAGACAACAGGTTTAGGCGCTGTATTGTCACTTTTTTTCTTCTTTTTCTTTTTTCCTTCTAAAAAGGATAAAAATTTTGGATAATGCAGTAATATTTACCTTCGTTGTTCATCGCCGATTCCAACTTGGCGATCATGGCTTCACCCATTCCGGGTGGATATTTGGGCTTCATTTCTGCAAGTATTCTCCTTTGCTTTGATATAAAGGGACTTCATCCTGAGGTACGTAGCCTTCTTTGATTCTTATTGGCTTTCTCCACGTTCCATCTGGACGCTGTGTCGGCGGCAGGACAGTTCCCGCTTTCGGCGCCATCTCTCCTGGCTTGGGGAGACTCGTAGTACGAGAGGCTGCAAAGTAAAATTTTCATAAGAATACTTTAAAAATTAATTTTATACGGTAAACGGCTCACAAAACTTTAATTTTGTGATTGTTGAGACCCGCAAAACCACCTTGGACACTCTAGTGGCAAAATGGGTGAAATGGTCTCATTTAATTTAGGACTTGCGTCTTATTTTATTTTATAGGCTAAAAACAAAATAGAAATGAGCAAGTCCATTCGGTTCAACATCAACTAGCGACAGCCAATGAGCTGCGGGGGAGACTGGTCATGCAAGATGCTTCAAATTAAATTTTGTTTTCCAGAAATGACAAGTAATTTTGTATTGAGAATTTAATATTAAAAGCACTGTTCACAAAACTTAAAATTTTTGATTGTTGAGACCCGCAAAACCACCTTGGACATTCTAGCGGCAAAATGGGTGAAATGGTCTCCTATAATCTAGGACTTGGCTATTTTCTGTTTTATATGATAAAAACAAAATAAAGTAAACAAGTCCATTCCGTTAAACATAAATTAGGGGCAGTACAACTTTTCTCCGGGCAAACGTCAGCTCTTTGGCTGCCCCTAGTTTATGTTGAGCTGCATTATGATGAACAATTAAGTCTGTTTTATGTTATATTGCATTGTGGCGAACCGCGTTGTGTTCGATTGTTTCCTCCCAAATATTTTAAGAAATTTCTTAAAACTTTAAAACAATGAAACCATCAAACGAATAGGCTTACCATTAGAATTCCGAGCTAAATGCGGAGCTGACATTTCAGCTAATAATAAACTTTAAATTATTGTAAAAAAATTAAAACTGCATTGATTACACCTAAAATATTCTTGAAAAAGTGTGTTTTTTTAAAGTTTTATTTGGCGTGTTATTTTTTTTTTTTACAGGAGGTTATAAATTGAGGAGGTACGCTGTCAGGTTGAAAATCAAGTAATGCTGACAACATTTGAGTTTTAACATTTTGCGTTTTTATCATTTTCAGGGGGTGGATCATTTTTTACATTTATTTTTTGTCTATGATCACTGCATCATCCATTTTTTCTTTTTTTAAAACTTTTATTTAGCAGTAGTGGGGGACTTTCCGATGACGGTATCCCTCCCACTTGTCCGCCTCATGAAGATTCCCGGGGCGCCCGAACGCGTTTTTTTCAGTTTTGTTTTCCGAAGACTGAAGGTGTGGGCTTCGCCGGGAGAATAAAAGCCGGATTTTTTCAAAATTGAAGTTCCGTTGTTCAAATTTCGGTCGTTATGGCGTCTCAGGACGAAGTCGGTATTCGGGATTTCGTCCTCCTCGACGAAATTACGATGCCTAAATTCATGGAAAATTTGAAAAAAAGGTTTGTTTATTTATTTTTAATTCTGTCGATACCAAAAAATTTATGTTTACAATATTTAAATCACCATCAACAAGTGTCAATTTTTTATGTTGCATTTAAACGGTCATCTGTGACGTTTATGAACATTAAAAATATGACCTTGGATAATCTTAAACTTTTGGACCGGCGAGTACCTCACCCACGAAGAGGTTGATTATGTAATTTGAAATGACACACCTCACTCAAACAAATCATAATATGACTAATTTTAGTTGCATCATATCAATGACGTCATTCTAAAAAATTGAGCTTTTATTTTTTTATCGAAGAAGTTCTTCGGGTTGTGTCATCTGTGTCAGGGACCCCATGAACACCTGTTGATTTATCTTAACTTTTAAAACCAAACATGTCCATTGTACTTGCAATTTCCACTGTTAAAAAAGATAAAACAATAATCCTTTTAAAACCTTTAATCCATGAATATTTAGCGAAAGCCGAAATTTTCGTAGCAATTAGTAAACAAAGGGCCTGGGTTTATTGGTATGACAATAATGATAATAATGAAAGATCTTTAAATTTTGGTTTTATAAAAGATAGCCTTATTCATAATTTCTATTATGTTCTTAAACAAGAAACGAAAATAAAAAAATTTATCATAATATGTTTCACTCTCACTCATGATGTGTCCTAAAGGTCAAAAGAACAAAAACTTTGACGGTTTGTAACTCCGAAACCTTTCACTTTAGCAAGTTTATGTGCTAAATACTTTTTGTTAAAATTTAATTTAGAGTATTTTATACTTAATATTTTTTGCGCTGAACCTCATAGTTTTCGAGATATTTGATAAAAACCAGTTTTTGACAACTTCTCGCTCCAGTAGACGGCATGTCCCTTGGCTTTTTAATTTTCGATTATTTTTAGCATCAAACATTTGTACCTATTATCCCTTTGCTTCCGTTTTTATATTTTTTTTTAAGTTATAAAAAACAACTTAAAATTACCATAAAAGCGACATAACCTCCAGGATAATGGAACGAATGTCAAAAGAGAATTTTGTTAGGGATTGGTGGGCGTAAAATGGTCATAAATGCTCCGAAACATTGTCGGATTTTGTGTGCCTCCGCTCTTTTCTCCGTACCTAACATAAAGTGCGTTATTATTTTTTATGCTTTTTTACATCTATGTAAAAACCATTTTGCCATAAAATTTACATTTTTTTATGTTCATGGTTGTTGATTGTCTGGAATTTTATGTTCGCATGCTTGTGTTCGTCGATGGATTTCGACATCGAATAATTTTTATTTATAACGATTATCGAATAAACGAAGAAGTTAGTTAATTATTCTAACTTTTGTTTTAAAATATTTTCGTTATTTTTGGAATAACCATTCCGAAATGCATTTCTTTGTTTATTTTTAAAGTGAAAACTCCCATTGATGGGGACAAACAAGAAAAATTATGCAAGGTGTTCTAGGTCTAGAAAGTGTCCTTTCACCCTCTCAAGGCATTTAGGAACTGCTCAAAACCATAAATTTTGTTACTTTTCTTTTTTTTCTCCCCCAGGAGGAAGGAATGGATTGTAGACGGTCAAAAGCTTCAAAAGATTCTAAAAAGTGGGTTTTCTGGAAAATTACGATTAGAAAAGGATTTTGCGTCTTTTATGACAACGTCACTCTGCAATCGAAGATGACTGACGATTTATCAAGTTAACCGAAGGAGTAAATAATTTTATATAAAAAAATGACATTGAAATTTCTGAGAAATCGATGAGTCAGACTGAAAAGTTCGAAATAAATTTAATTGTGGCGAAAGTACTTACGTCAGCTATTTTTAAATAAAATCCCAAAGTTTGCTTCCTAATACTTTCGGTTAGTTCCTAACTTTTTACATAATCATAGAGCGTATAAAAGACTAATTTGTTCTTCTTGCATCAATCATTTATTTTAAAATATTATAAGAGAGAGAGTTCTAAGTTGCTGCATATTGGAAAAGGTAATGTGGCGAATAGAAGTTGTGAATATCAAGGTAGAAAAAGGAAAGCCCTTACCCAGCCAGCCGCACAGAACGGGCGAGGATTCTCCATATTTCCCCCAACTTTTTTGTGTCTTTCTTATTTTCTATTGAATTTATGGAGTATTTGGAAATGTGGTAAAGATCCGACCAATAGCCAAACTATAGCAAAACTTATTTGCTGTAAAGAGCTTCATGCTCATGGCAAATTGGTAAATAAATGATTATTATTATAGACAGACAGATCTCCGCCATTTTTGCGAAATGCAAAAGAAATCTCTCAAAATTTTCAAGTTACATAACTACAAAGCAAGATTCTGTGAAAATTTGGTGAACATTTCATGAAAATTGCGGCCGTAAAGTGTTCTGGAAAATCTAATCTTAGGCAAACATATCTCCGCCATTTTTGCGAATTTCGAAAAATGCACTCGACATTTTAAGATTACTATGAAAGGAAGATTCCGTGAAAATTGTGAAGTATTCCGCAAAAATGCGACGGATGGACGGACGGCCGGCACCACAGACAACTTAATGATCGGTGAAGATCACTAGTCAGTTTTCGTGATTGAAGGGTGTAAAAAGGGAGTTTTTGTGATCGAAAGAAGTGAAAGAACCACAGAAATCTGTAGAAATGAGAGTTTCTTGGCCAAAAGAGCCAGAAAAACTCCAAAATGTGGTAAAAATGAGAGTTTATCGGTCGAAAGAACCAAAAATCCTATACAACTTTAAAGTACGATTGTAAATCTTGTAAGAAGGGGATTTTTCTGTCGGTTGAGGGGGTGGATTTTGAAGTATTGTTATTCGTAATAGGAATCGGATATTCTCATAGAAAAATTTCCAATTTAGTAATCTCCGTGTCTAATTATTTTTTAATTGTGAAATAACCGAGCGGCCTGAAAAGGTTGCGGCTTTTCAAGTTGAAATGCAGGTCGAATTAGAAAAGAATTTATTTAGTAGGTATTAAAAAATAATTGTTTTTTACTTTTCATTAGAAGCCACGTTTATTCTGTTTTTAGACGGCAAGTGATAAAGTTGAGGGGAAAAAACTTAAAATAAACATGACTTCCGAGGCCTGTTTTCCTCAAATGGACAAAACAGGCTCTTCTCCCGCGTGCTTTAAAGAAAAAGAAAAAACTTTTTTTTCTTCACCGCCTTTTTAAACTTTTCAGTGCATTGTACTCGAAGAAACCGATGAGAATGAGTGTGAATTTCCTCTTTTTCAAGTTACTTTTGGCCACAGGGAAAATGTGTTCCTTTTTAAACTTTTTCAAGTTGAAAAAGAAGTTAAAAATTCCATATGAGGATTGTATTAAAATACTTGTGCTCTCCAGATGTGTGCGTTGAAAAAAGCGGAGAATTCTTGATTGTTTCCTCTGGGTCATCGAAGTTCACGTCCCCGGGCGTTTTAGCCTCGTTTTGAATGCAGAGCGCACTCATAGGACATTGGCCTAAAAAGAAGACTCAAACTCCTTGAATTCAAAACTTTTTTACCTAAATCTTTTGGATGTAAGTCACTAAAGTTGAAGAAAAAAAAACGTCTGTGGGAACTGATCGTGAGAATCGTGAAGAGAGGAAAGGAAAGAAAGAAAGAAAAAATGTTAGAAAAATCTCAAAGACTTTCACACATGACCGAGGAACTCAATTAAACTCGGATATTCGGGATTTTGACTTTCTCAACCGAAACATAAACAATAAAAGCTTTAAACCCTCTTTTTACTTAAATAGAAAACTTAAAAACCGCCGAATTCCAGCTTAAACACCGGTGTGGATGCTTGAATTTGTGATGAATCCTCCAATAAAACAAAGAACCAAAAAAAAAAAAAAAAAATTAAATATCGGTATTTTTAAAAGTTGTCAGATATGGTCGACTTTTTGAAAAATGTCAAATTTTAGCGTTTTTGCGTTAAAATCCGTTAAAATTGTCGGAAGTTTCCAACTATCAGAAATTCAAGCATTCGCATTCTGCATCACGAGATGTCGTAGCTAACGGCCTTTTTTTTTAGGAACCCCAATTTTATTTCAAAAATTAAAATTAGCCGATTTCTAAAGAAATTTTTCTCTCGGACCTTAATTTTTGAACGAGCTACAGCGTCTTTTGTAATTGGGCATCAAATAGAAAAAAATCGCAAATTTTCATTTTGAAGTAAGAAATTTGGTTTTAACTCGAAAAAGTCATCTTGTGATGCAGAATGCGAAGATTTGTGACAGTTGAATCTTCGGACAAAAAGAAGTGATGGAAAATGAGTCTCTTAAGTCGATTTTAACGCATTTTAGCGCAAAAACGCTAAATTGACAATTTTTAAAGTTTCGAATGGTCATATGAATAGTCATATCACTTGAAATTTTGCGTAGATTACGAATCTGAAATAAAAAATAGGGTTCTCATTTGAAATAACGAAGTTAGGTTCTGTAGGGGGCACCCTGTGTATCCAAACGCATTCTAAACTACCATCAAATTCTTTGATTAAATAAGGGTGTTTTTTTTAACTTCATAAAACCACTTCTTAACGCTCCCAGACGTGTGCCATATATTTCCGAACACCCTGTATATTTAATATCTGAATATTTAAAAACTGGACAAAATGGTGCCTCCAGGAAATCGTTATAGAGAATTTTTTTTTTTTTTCTCTCTCACCATATAACACCCCATACAAACCTATTGGCTATTACTAAAAGAAGTCATAATCTCAAATCCTTGAATTTTATTGTACTCTAACTTATCTAAGCTTTTATTTTATTGTTTCAGATTTAATGCCGGGCACATTTACACATATATTGGAGAGGTTTGCGTCTCAGTCAATCCGTACAGGACGTTGAATATTTACGGTCCTGAAATAATTCAGAAATAAAGGTAAAGGATTATAAATGGTCTTCAATTTTCCACATTTCGTATGATAATTTTGAAATGAGTCCTGCGAAAACAATAGGGCTTGTCATGAAGATTAGTCAGAGTCAATAAAAATCGACGTTGTAAATTTTTTATTTATTTTTTTAGTTATATAAACGCGATTTAACGATAAGTTCTTTATATAGTTAAATGACTCATCCGTGTCGTTCCTTTTTTTTTCTTTCTTTTTTAATCGACACGATAATCTAGAATCTAGACCCTGTAAAAAAAAATGTTAAGTTAGCGCCTTTTTTGGTGTGGTTTAGTATTCAAGCTGTTTTCGACTTTTATAAATGTTGTTACCTACTTAAAAATTAATCTAATAATTTTCAATGAAGGAATTTTTTTGAAAATACAGGTCAAAATATCGTCTCTATTTATTGAAGAGATGGACAAATATAGTTATCTTTCATTTATCTGGCACTTCAAAATTATCGACAGTTTAGTCAATAAAAATCTTAATTCAGCTGATTTGAGATAGACCATTGATTCTTCTCTTTTTTGTTACGCTCTTTTTCTTTAATTTTTTGTTTCTTTTCGTAAACAAAGGAATCAAGGACGTCCCTTGTTCTTGTTAGAAGGTGTATTGAAGAAAAGAAAATAATGACCAGATAAAAAGGTCAAAAATATGAAGAAAACTTGGTGAAGTAGTCCGAGGAGGTACAACGAAAAACTTTTTTTTGTTTAATTATGAGAGTGACGTAATAGAACACATTAATATGACGTCAGAAGGTGATTATAAAAGGTCTATGCGCTCGACGGAGCAATAAGAATGAAAGCGCATTCGTTATTGCCACATAATCCTTTGAAAAATTCCCGTCAACCTCTTTCCTTATTGTTAAAAAATTTTATCTGCGATCATTCGTGCACTAGACAAAAGCGGCTTTGCAACAAGGGGAGAACACCGTTCAACATAAAAAATCTGCATTTCGACATAAATAACTTCTTTAAAGAAGTTAAAAATCAGTAGTTCACCATAATGCGTTTCGGCATAACGCAATTGAACATAAAGCTCTCAAAAGTTCAAAAATTTTGAGCATAATGCATTTCAACATAAAGCGTTTCACCAAATCGACTTTTTCAATAAATGCAAGTCGACATAACGCTTCTCACCTTAAAAGCCTCTCTTTAAACTTGTTTCTTTCGCCATAAAACTGGTTAGGTCATTTGGGCATAATGCATCTTACATAAACTAGGGACAGCGAAAGAGCAAGCCTACTTTTACGCTATTATGGCGAAACGACAAAAACCTTAAAACTTGACAGTTCACCGTAATGCAATTCAACATAAAGCATCTCACCATAAACTAGGAAAAGCAAGCAGGGAGCCAATGGGATCAGCTCGTTTTATGACACAAGAGGCTTAATTTTTTTTTCTCTCGCGAGGTTGTGCTCGTTTTATGACACATGGGGGTTAATTTTATTACTCTTGCGAGGGTGTGCGAATTGCATTAAGGTGAACTGTCAAGTGTTAAGGTTTCTATCGTTTGGGCATAATACGTCTCACCATAAACTAGGGACATCGAAAGAGCAAGCCTATTTTCGCCGTTAAAACGCGAGTATGGCGTAACGACAAATATTAAACTACAGTTCACCATAATACAATTCAACATAGCATCTCACCATAAACTAGGAAAAGCAAGCAGGCAGCCAATGGGATTAGCTCCTTGTATTTTTTCTTCCCCCGGATGTGCGAATTGCATTATGGTGAACTGCCAAGTTTTAAGGTTTTGTCGTTTGGTTTTATCGACGAAAATAGGCTTGCTCTTTCGCTATCCCTAGTTTGTGGTGAGATGTATTATGCCCAAACTACAGAAGCACTTTTATGGCGAAACGACAAGTCCTTTGAAATGAAGTTTCCTTTATGTTCAACTGCGTTATGTTAAAACGAAATTTTATGTCGAAACAACAAGCGTTAAATCTCTTCTTTATGGTGAGATGTATTATGTTCAAACTATTATGGTGAACGTTTTCGACTATTTTCTTTATGTTGAGTTGCAGATTTTATGGTGAACGGTAACTCGCGATTTCTGCTATTTTAGTAGTCCATAATAGGCTAATTAAAATGATAGGATATAGAAACTTAGATTTCCCACGTACCCAACTAAATTATTAACAGCTTTATGATTTAAAAAAAAACTGGAAGCATTTCTAATGGCTTATTTTATTCAATTCGATAGGTAGACGTGTAGTAGACCATTACAAAGGGAAACACAATAGATAGGATTTTTTTCCTCTCTCATTTCAGTAATTTACTCTTTCCCGTTGATATGTGAGGGCAAAGGATGTCAGGATTCTACTATTGTACCAACCATTAAATATTCGTTACACTTTTAATGGGCTGAGTTTCGACGATTTCATTTAGTTCTGAATTTTCGTTTGTTGATAGCTGCGATTTCGTCTTTTTCAAGGAGAAGTTTAAACGGCGTCATTTCAAAAGCAGATTATCTTATATCTCTTTTAGTGACCTTAAGATCAACTAATGAATGAAAAGTCGATTAGTCGTGGTTTTAATGATATATTTGCTCTAGGTTAGGTCAATAATTTATTGGTCTAGGAAAGAGCTTTCCTTCCTGCATAGATTTTACGATGTTCTCAGTTGATATTTAGTTAATTTCTTCCTCCCTTTGTGCGGCTTGTAATGAGTTTTTCGCTGGCAAAATATTGGTAGTTGGTTTTATCTGTAAACTAATAGGCAATTTCAGTAGTTTGGCGGCATAGAGGTTTTTTTAATTTGAATGATAGAACAATGAAGATGGCTGGGGTAAAAGAACCGTTATCTTCCTTTTGTTTTCCTGCTCCAACTCCAACTTCCTATTTTAATTCCGTCACGTTTCAAACATTACGAGTGCAATACTAAAATGTTTTACTTTTGCATAATCTTGAAGTCTGAAAAGACGGAAAAATTATGAAAGGCTTGTGTAAGGTTGTGAGATAAAATGCAATTTTTTAGGGCGTGAGATGTTTGAGAATCCACCGCATATATTCGCAATCGCTGACAGCGCTCATAAAGCGATGAAGCAGCAAGGAAGAGATACGTGCGTCGTCATAAGTGGAGAATCCGGAAGCGGGAAAACTGAAGCGTCGAAAATCATAATGAAATATATAGCAGCTGTCACTAATATTAGCCAACGTCAAGAAATTGAAAGAGTCAAAAACGTTTTGCTTCAGTCAAACGCAATCCTGGAAGCATTCGGAAATGCGAAAACTAACCGAAACGATAATTCATCGCGTTTTGGAAAATATATGGACATCCATTTTGATTTCAAAGGTGACCCAATCGGCGGCCACATAAGCAACTACTTACTGGAAAAATCTCGAGTTATTAAGCAGCAATCTGGCGAAAGGAATTTCCATAGTTTCTACCAAGTTCTTTCCGCTTGCAAAAATCCAGATATGAAAATGCTCGAGTTAAATGGTGACCCAAAAAGTTATTTTTACACAAATCAAGGTTCTGGAGTAACCGATAGTGACCGAGCTAATCATCGTGCTACAGTCGCTTCTTGTAAAACTCTGGATTTATGGCGACAGAAATCGACACATTGTGGAAAGTCGTCGCTGCAGTATTGCACCTCGTAAGTTTCTATTTTTTTCCCTCAATTATTAGTTATTGTTTCTTTTAGGGGAATATAAAATTTGAAGTGGATCAGAGTTCTGAAGGAGTTAAGGTTTGTGGGAGCAGCACAAAGATTGTAAGCCGCTTCTTGAAGTGACTGAAACCGAATTGTGTACTGCACTGACTGAAAGGGTTATAGCAGCTCGAGGAGAAGTCGTACAAAAAACGCATACGATAACACAAGCTGAATATGGCCGTGATGCATTAGCTAAAGCTATTTATGATCGACTTTTCACATGGATTGTACAAAAAGTAAACTCTGCGATTGAAGTTCAGGGATCGTATCGTGCAACGCTGATTGGCGTTTTGGACATATATGGCTTTGAAGTTTTCGACAACAACAATTTGAGCAACTTTGCATCAACTACTGCAACGAAAAACTGCAACAACTATTCATAGGTTGGCTTTACCATAATTGTTTTCTCATCTCTCATCTTCTTATTTTAGAACTTGTGCTCAAGCAAGAACAAGAAGAATATTTCAAAGAGGGAATCGAATGGCAAAATGTCGATTATTTCAACAATCAAGTCATCTGCGAACTCGTCGAAAGGCCCCATCAAGGGATTTTCTCAATAATGGATGAAGCATGTTTAAACGTCGGGAAAGTCGATGAAATGCTTCTTGAAGCGATGGACAAAAAATTAGACAAACACAAGCATTATATGAGTCGTCAAATCAACCCTTTGGACAAACTTTTAAAACATAAAACTCAATTTAGAATAGTGTAAGTTTCTTTTAGTAATTTAGCCTAAATTATGTTATTTTTAGACATTATGCGGGTGATGTTGTGTATAATATTGAAGGATTTCTTGATAAAAACAAGGATACTTTATTTCAAGATATGAAAGACTTTTGTACAGCTCTTCCAATTCTATTATCGCATCTATGTGGCCCGAAGGTGCCATGGATATAACAAAAGTAATTTTTGATCCAAATAATTGATATAATATTAATTTAAACATTTTAGACTACAAAACGACCTTGACGGCTGGAACTTTGTTTAAAAATTCGATGATTGCTTTGGTGAAAACATTAGGGAGTAAAGAACCGTTTTATGTTCGCTGTATAAAACCGAATGAGCATAAATCACCAACTGGAATAAATGATGAAAGGGTGGAGCATCAAGTTAGTTATTTGGGGCTTCTTGAGAATGTGCGAGTCCGTCGTGCCGGCTTCGCTCATAGACATCGATATGACCTTTTTCTCAAAAGGTACAAAATGATATCTCAGTTTACATGGCCGAATTTTCATTCTGGGACTCCTCGTGATGGAAGCCGAGTTCTCATCGACGACAAAGGATTTTCCAACGATGTCAAATATGGGAAAACCAAAATTTTTATCAAATCGCCAGCGACGCTATTCAAACTTGAAAAAGTAATTTTAAAATTTATGATTTTATTTTTTAAGCTTTTTTTTTAGATGAGAGATGATTTGATCCCGAATATTGTAATTCTACTCCAGAAACAGTGGAGAGGCGCTTTATGTAGAATTCGCTACAGAAAAATGAAAGCAGCGCTTAAAATAATGGAGTGCTATCGAAGATTTAAAATGCGACATTACGTCAACCAACTTGCCTACACATTTAAGTATGTTTAATAAAGTTGTTTAGAACAAAAAAGAATTATAAACTATCTTTAGAAGTGCGAAAACTTTGAAAGATTATGGGAAATCTTTGAGATGGCCGAATCCTCCTACAGGTGTGAAGCACATCGAGCCGTTCTTGAGAAAAATGTACGACCGATGGAGAGCTTCCATGATACTCAAACCGTATCCCAGAACGGAATGGCAGCAACTAAGGATGAAAGTAAGTGAATTATTAATTTTCAAAAAATCATTTTTCTTTCAAGATTTCTGCCGCTTGTGTTCTCAAAGGAAAACGTGCAACTTGGGGACAGGAAAGAAAATGGGAAGGAAACTATTTGGGAAACTCCTCAGAAAATCCATCTGTCGACATCTTCAACACAAGTATCCGCAACCTTAAAAACAGCGATCATTTTCAACGAGTAATTTCAACAAAATATTCATTATCTTATATCTAAACGTTCTCTTTCAGATCCTTTTTTCTTGTTATATAACGAAAACAAATCGTTTCAACAAATGTGCAGAAAGAGCCATATTGATAACGGAACATTCAATTTATAAACTTGATATAAACAAATTTAAACCAATGAGAAGCGGGATGCCTATTCAAGAAGTGAGTATTTGGTTAAAATGGTATTTATATTTAAAATAGATAACAGGATTGAGCGTGAGCCCAGGAAGAGACCAACTTGTTGTCATTCATACGAATAAAGGAAACGATTTAGTGGTAACTCTGAATACGACTGAAGATCGTGTTGGCGAACTTGTCGGGGCTTTATGCACACGTTACTTTCAGTAAGTCGTATTTTAGATCTTAAAAATGAAACCTAACTTAAATTTTTCTTCAGATTGAGAGGTAACGATTTGAGAGTGAATGTAGCAGCGAAATTTCATTGTATGCTTGGAAACAAAAGTCGCCAGCTTCGAGTCGAAGTCGCTCAAGATGCGAGTCTTGCCAGCTTTAAAAAAGACACTTCGAACAACGGAATCGTCTACGCTCTCCCTCCAAAATTCGCCTTAAAATCGCAATAAAGGTCTCTTTGTACTTAATTAGAGATCTCGGCAATATTTTACATTGACTTTTCAAGTGCCTAATTTAGGAGCCAAAGTTATTGTTTTCTTATTGTTTATGTGATATTGGGTTTTTTAATTATTTTTGTTGCCATATCTTTGCATAAATTATCGAATTTTTTAATATCTAGTCACAAAGACTTAAAAATTGTATGAATTTCTAAATCACCGCCAGTTTATTTAATTGTTAAATATTGGAAAAGACTCCCAAGGCAATTTTTTTAAAAATATAATAATGGTGCTTATTTGGACATTACGATGTTGCAAAGGGCAATTTTGTTTTAGGCTTTACTAAATATTTGTACTTTTGATAATATACTTAGTATATTCAGCTTAAATTATTAACTCCTTTAAGAAGTTATTGCATTATCCTCACTTTCGGATTTTGGAGGAAGAGTCTTCCAAATACGGCAGGGTCAAATCGATTGTGGATCTATACGATCGCAACTTTACGATAAATAAGAAAAATTTTGCGTAAACTTACAATTTGAAGAGCTGATGACCTAAACTCTGGCTCAGAACGGATCAAACTAACGTTTGGGGAGGGGATGAAAGCGACCACTGCCTTCTCAATATTTTGGTTTTTGTTTTTGCAGGAAAGGCGGGCAAATCACAAGCCTGCACAAACAAGTTCAGTTAGTTTCAGTATTCCATCGGAAGCTGCAGGCGGGGATGTCTTTTCTTCAAAATCTATTTTTCTTTCTGGTTATTTTTTATTTTATTATTAATAATTGCTTCAATGTTCACATGAAATAATGAATTTTATAGAAATGGATGCTTTGATATTAGATAAAAAAAGCTTTATTGGCCAGACCCTTCTAGACCTCAAGTGGTTTACGAGTTATTTGATGATACGTCAAAATATCACAAGTGCAAAAGATTTGATGGTTTCTAGCTCATAAACCGTTCACTTATCTATCAAGGTGATGGGCTAAATATTTTTTGTAGGAAATTAAATGTAGATTATTTTTTTAAAAACCTCTAAAAGAAGTTATTGCGATACCCTCCACGACGGGTTTTTGGGGAAGGGTCAAATCGAATATTGATCTTCACCGATCTCAACTTTGTCTGTAGTTCCGGCCGGCCGTCCGTAGCATTTTTCTGGAACACTTCATGGCCACAGTTTTGAACCGTTTTTCACTAAATTTCCACTATGATTTACCTTTTCCCATAAAGTGTAAAAAGTTAGTACGATTTGAGCCGAGGGTTAAGCGGAGAAGGGTATCAAAAAGTGTTTTTATCAAATATCTTGAAAACTAGGAGGTTTAGCGCAAAACATATTTAGTACAAAAATATTTTGCATTAAATTTCAAACAAAAAGTGTCTAGCCAAGATAGAAGATAAAAACCGTTTTTAGGCTTCATTTCTAAATATTTCATGCCAATCTTCCCAGTTAGTACTACTTATAAGTGTAAGTAAAAAATAGTAAATATTTATTTTTTTATAAACATAATTCGCGTATTAACAATATTATAACTGAAAATGGATCTTTCGTTTGGTTTTTGGACGATCGCAACTTGTTTTTAAGTTCAACGATAGTGTTTAAATTGGTCAAATCATAGACGTTGGAACATTCGATGTTGAGTTTTTGGGATTTGAAGCATTCAGGACGAGTATAAATGAAGGTAACGTCGAAATCTTTGATTGGTCGACAAATCCGTTCGACGACTTTCGAGACATAAACGTTCATCCGTTTAAATTCGAGGTTGTCCTGCCAGTAAAAAGCGGAAATCGGGTCCACGACGATTAGCCCGACGTTTGAGTTTTGGGATAACAAATATTCAAAGATTCCGCAGTCGTGAAAAGCATCGTCGAGTGTACACGTTGATAATATGGAGCCTTTCTCGATTTTCTGTAAAATCGTCGGTTACCTGATTGTCCGTATTTAAGTAAACGACGTCGATTTTTAATTTTAAAACTTCTTTCACAATTTGAAGGATCAGTTTGGTCTTTCCGGAGCCGGACTCACCGTTGATTTCAACGATTTCTTTTTTCGAGAGACCGTTTGGGAAAAGGTCTCTCAAAACTCCGTTTAAGCTGGGACGGTTTTGCGTTCGGGAAAGAAGTTGAAGGGCATTTTCACAATTTGAATTCACATCGGACTCCATTGACCGTTGTTGATAAGCAACGTTAGATTTTAGCTTTTATCTGATAAGAGATAAAAATCAGCTGCCAACTGCTAAATAATGGTTTGTGATGGCAACACTGAAGACATCCTGAAGAAAAAGATTTGGCGCGGTCGTTGGTTTGAGAGGGTTGTGGGGGAGGGGCAACCTGTTGGATTCACGGGAAGTGGCTCCCTCTGGATTCTGGAAATTCAAAGCGCCGTTACCAGAAGCAACGAAGTAGCTCACGCGTCATTTCATTCTAGTTGGTTAAGCGCTCTGGGCCGTATCGTCCGCACGTCCATGTAAAACGTTAAAAAAATTTTTTGAAAACGAAATGCCGAGTTGATTTCCATTTTTGTGTTTTCCGTGTGATGTTTTTTGTGAAAAAATGAGCGGAACGAAGATAAAAGCGCGAAGATGGAGCACATCGACGAAACGGACGAAGCGAACGAAGAGGCGCCCTGTTTGCCGGAAAAGGACAAAAAGCGTTCGTCGGTCGTTTCTTTAAATAAGAACGAGAGTACAGGAACGACTTTGGAGAACGACAAAGCGAATGAGAACAACGCGAACAATATCAAAGCTTCAAAAAAGAAGAGGATACGAAGTGTTAAATTTTCGCCACCGGCCGCCTCTAAATTCGAAAAGTGGTGCTCCGAAAAGACCGGACTTTCCCGCGTCGGTCTTTTAGTCTCCGGCATTTTATTAATTTTATTGTTTATTTTGTTTATTGTTGTTGTGATTATGTCGTGCCTCTGGCCGAGTCTTCCGCATTCGAAGATGTTCCCCGTCTGTCGGATGCCTCTCTGTCTTCTTGCGTCTTCCGAGGTAAACCCTTTTTCTTTTTTCTCTTTATTACCGTCGACTTCGGATTAATAAATTTCCCAGTTCAGTTTCTCTTATTTCGTCATTCAATATATCCGTTTATAGTAAATTTGCTTGTGGTAAAAATAGTTTTAATTGGCGACTTTTTAATGTTTATTAACCGAAGTTGACTGAATTTTGAATTTTGTTTGGCGAGTTGCGGTGTTGCCGGTCTGGCAGGTAGCCCGTCCGGTAAACAATGGCTCGATTCCGAAGGTGTCTTCAGCGAAGGAGGCGTGGGATGAAATTTATTTGTTACCATGACAACCACTTTATCTTGGACAAAATAAGTTCTATAAAATTTTGATGACAAATTTTCAGGCTTCTCTGGCGATGCTAATATTAGAATTTTATTTTTAGCACGAGGGTGCAAACCATTTTTAAGCTCTTACTTTCTGATCAATCTGGAATTCAATTATTTATCATTTCATTTTTCCAACTTTCCAAGGCCCTCAATTTTTTTCGGAAGAACTTCCATTGAAAAAATTTGGTGAAAATCGGCTAAAAACTATGGCCGTGAAGTGTTCCGGAAAAATGCTACGGTCGGCCGTAACCACAGACAAAGTTGAGATCGGTAAAGAAATATTCGATTTGAACCTCCGGGGTCTGGAAGACCCTTCCCCAGAAACCCGACGTGGAGGGTATCACAATAACTTCTCAAAGGAAGTTCAAAAAAGCAATCAAATCGAGGAAGCTCCGAAAAGTCCATCGGTTCGCCGTGATTTTTCAGAATCGTACGTTTTATTGGCAAAGTATGGCTGGTTCAATTTAGTCCGGATCTTTCAATTTACTAGAAAAGTTTTTTGACAACTCCAAAAAATGTTAGTCATATTGAGTAGTAAAAAGTTACACCGTGCTTGGCGGAGATTTTCAAAAAGTGGCTTTTTTCAATTTTCATCAAATATCTCGAAAAATATGAGGTTTAACACAAAAAATATTAAGTATAAAAATATTCATCATTGAATTTTTAAGAAAAAGTGTTTAGCGCATAACCTCGCTAAAGTGAACGGTTTCGGAGTTACAATCAAAGTTTTTGTTCTTTTGACTTTCTTTGACATTGTTTTAAGCTATAAACCATCAAATCTTTTTTAAATCAGTTTTTATCAAATATCTCAGAAACTATGCGGTTTAGCGCAAAAGATATAAGTTAAGAAATGATCTACATGAAATTTACTACAAAAAATATTTAGCCCATCACCTTGATAAGTGAACAGTTTATGAGCTAGAAACCATAAATCTTTTGCTCTTGTGATATTTTAGACGTATCGTCAAATAACTCGAAAACCACTGGTCCTGGCGAAGTAAAGACTAAGTACAAAATTAATCTTCATGAAATTTCCTACAAATTCGTACATTTTTTCGTAGAATACCTAAATAGGTTTGTAATTGGATTTTGGATTTTGGCTCCAGATTAGACATTAGTTGAAAAAAAACTTTTCTCATAAATTTTAAGGTCCGGACCTAAATGTTTTTCTTCATATTATGTGGCTTCTGCGTCCTCCAGGATGTCTAATTTAAAATCGTTATTCGTAGATAATTTCGGTCATAAGGGGTTTTAAGAATAACACACTTAAAGGCCAGATGGTACATATGTTTTTTTAGTAAACAACCCTTATAAAGCACGGGGTCCACTTTACTCCTGATAACAAAACAACCTTTTTTTCGAAATCGGTATATCTTCAAGTGCTTTTAATTATAGACGCTCATCATCCCATAAGGTCTTCTCTTATTCCGAGTGCGTAGTTCATCGATTTCTGTAACTGCGCCGAACGTCCTCAACGATTTTCGCTTTTCAAAATTACAGATAAGCGACTGGAAGTCAGCATTTTTTTATACGCTATCGTGTTGCTTGTACGACAAGTTTTTATATCGATCATACACAAGTCGGAAAAATAATCAGGAGTCAAATAATCAAAAGCCACAAATTGCGGATGCTATCCATTACAAAATGTGATGCAAGATTGCTTTTTAGTGTCTAATTTTTAAAACAAATCTTATCGAGATGAACTATTATTTCCAGTTTATTATGGAACACTTTTCTAGGGGTTGGCAACACTGCCTTGAGTATTATTTTTTATCTTCGGATAAGTAGTTGGTATATGAATGTGCTGAATAAAATGTACGTCTATTAAAAGAATCACTTATGTATCTTAAGGAGGTATGATGGTTTTTAAGTGAGTTGCTTTGCAAATTTTTCGTTGTTAACAATGGTTTTCGGTTTTTCCCTTTTATCTCGGAAACCGTCGCACAAAACGAAAAAATGTCCTAAGTAAAAGTTGTAGGTACTGAAGTTTACTACAGAAAATCTTATTAGTTTTTTCCGTTAGAGCAATACTTTAGGAGATATGGAAGTATTTAAGTTGGTTGCTTTGCAAATTTTTCGTTGTTAACAGCGGTTTTCGGTTTTTCCCTTCTATCTCGGAAACCGTCGCTCAAAACGAAAAAATTTCATAAGTAAAAGTCGTAGCTAAGGAAATTTCCTTCAAAAAAGACCTCATTGGTTTCTTTGTCAGAGCAATACTTAAGGAGATATGAGGGTTCTTAAGTGAGTTGCTTTGCAAATTTTTCGTTGTGAGCAACGGTTTTCGGTTTTTCCCTTCTATCTCGGAAACCGTCGCTCAAAACGAAAAAATGTCCTAAGTAAAAGTTGTAGGTACAAAGATTCCTACAAAAATTTCTTTATTCATTATTTGCGTAAGAGCAATATTTAAGGAGTTATGAGGTTAAAACTAATAATCCTACTGAGCCTGTCTGAAACTTAAAACCTTCATATCTCCTAAAATATTGCTCTGACGGAAAAACCAATAAGATTTTATGTAGTAAATTTCCGTAGCTACAACTTTTACTTAGGACATTTTTTCGTTTTGAGCGACGGTTTCCAAGATAGAAGGGAAAACCGAAAACCGTGCTCACAACGAAAAATGTACAAAGCAACCAACTTAAAAATCTCATATCCCCTTAAGTACCTCCAGAATTCAAGGCTATTAATTTAACATTTACGTGCTTTTTAGAGGTTGGTAACTCTGCTAAGGATGCACCAACCTTGTTATTTTACACTTTTGTGTTATTTCCAGGTCTACCATTCACCCTAAATCACTAAACCCCTTATGAATTGTAAAAAACTGCTAGTTCACTCGACACACCCAGCGTAGAGATTTGACCTTGTAATAGGCAACAATATTGCTAAATTTATTCGTTGTTGCCTTAGCAAATCTTTCCAGGAAAAAGGGGGGAATAAATTTAACTCCATAGTTAGACTGTTCAAATTGATCATTCAAAGCTGTAAATAATTAAAAGGTTGGGGAGAATTTCGTTTGCTTTTCGACCCCTTCAATCTCGTCAATATTGATAATAGCCAATGAACACATGAGTCACAAAAGTAAGCGAGCATTCGTGTTCAAGTTAATAAATGACAGTTTTAAAAGAAAAAATTCCTAACGTGTACAGAATCGTTGGCGCAAGTGTGTTATACCACGGAGGAATAAAAAGTAGAGTCTGCGTCATAATTGGAATAGGGAAAAGGGAAACAGGGTGCGTTCGAATAATAGACCCTTTTCTTCGACGAAGCATCTGCCGATAGAGATGGGCGTCCTTGAGAATTTTCAGTCCATAATTTATTTTTGAAATCCTGAGGGGGGGAAAACTGCCCCAGATTTCAAAGAACAAAGGGACCTCTCTGAATTATTGGGCCATTTATTGATTCCGTCAGTACCATCCCGGTATCTGAGGGTTACATAAAAGACATGGAAATTGAATTGCGTCATCGATTGGTAGGTGTATATCACAAAAAATGTAAGGGAATACCTCAGTTTTTAATTTCAATTGGCAAAACGTATCTGTTTCGTTGGAGAAGAAACTTGGTGACGGAAGTTAAGGTTATTCCAATACCCTCGGGGCTCGAAATACCGTGGAACCGGAATGTATAAATTTTTTTTATAGAAAATTCATGAACATTAATACTTATAATTACTTAGTCTTCATCTCGCTAGGATCACTAGTTTTCGAGTTATTTAATTTTTAAAAAAATATTGACGAAAAAAAAATTGAAAAAATTACTTGGATTTTTTTTGGGGGGGGGGACTTGGAAAATTTTTCGAAAAACAAAAAAAATTTGGAAAAAGAACTTGAAAAGTTTTTTGAAAAAAGAAAAATTTTTCTAAATGCTTGAAATTATTCTTCCCTCCTTTGTACTTCCCCATCCTTATTCTTCCCTCCTTTTGTACTTCCCCATCCTTATTCCCCCTTTAGTCCCCATCCATTATACTTTCCCCTCCTTAAACTTTCCCTCCTTAATAATTCCCCCTCTATATTTCCTATATTGTTACTTCTCTTAAAGGAAGTTTTCGTTGGAAGCTCTTCAAACTAGTACTTTTCAATTATTTATTTTAGACCATATCTCCTGATAAGTTAATGCTAAGAAAAAATTGTATAAGTTACTTCCCATAGGAAATTTATGAAGATTAATTTTGTACTTAGTCTTCATCTCGCTAGGATCTGTGGTTTTCGAGTAATTTGATGTACTATGTCATAACATCGTAAGAACTAAAATTTTTTGACGTTCGTAACTTCGAAACCTTTCACTTTAGCAAGATTTTGTGCGAAACATTTTGTTGGAAATTTAATTTAGATTATTTTAAACTAAATAATATTTTCGCTTAACCTCATAGTTTTCGAGATATTTGATAAAAACCGCTTATTGACATCCTTCTCCGCTAAACCCAGTGCCCGAAGGAGTGTAACTTTCTACCACTCGATAAAGATCTGTAATATTTTAGCTTTTTCAAAAAACTCTTCTATAAATTAAAAGGTCCTGATGGCACCGTAGGATAAATTGGGGTTCTTTAGTTAGTAGTGCACTGGGGTCTGCGAAACTTATTTTCTATCTAGTCGAGAACGTTTTGTCTTCTGCAATCATCCAATTGGAACTTAACCCAGCTGTGTTTTGTCCATTTTATTTTTAGACAAAAAATCTATTGGGCAGATTAATCAAGCGGCTTTCAAAGTGGTTTCACTAAGGAACAACATATTGCTCCCAAGCTGTTAAATGAACATCCCCGGTTTCTAATTTTACTGTCCACTTTTTTTTCCCAACCTCCCTCTTTTTCCCTTCGTCCACTTCACGGATCCGTTTTTGTAGTTTCGCATCTCACGGGCCAACGAACTCCTTCACACACTTGAGGTTTAATCGATTAAAGGAAATCAGGATACGCTAGAGTAGTCAAGACACGGCCTCAGTAAACATTTCGGGATGTAAGCAGAAGAGAGGAAACCTACAAGCCTGATTCATCATCGATATTCGATATGCCGGAGTCTTTTTGTCCAATCCACTTTTATTAAAAAAAATTTTTTTTTAGGAGTAGGTAAATTAAACTGATCGCCCCTTCTTTTCCCTTTCGGGCGGCCCTTGCCGTGATATGGAGAGTGTCACAATAATTCTCTTGAGGAAAAAGGTGATTTGTAGAAGAAAGGAAAAACTCAGCTACTTTGCGTTCATTTTAACTTAAGATTGTTAGATTACCCTCCGTAAGGTTGTCTGTGGTGCCGGGCACGTCCGTCAGGCCGCCCGTCGCAATTTTCAACAAAATTTCATGTTTTTTTTCCATTGCTGGGGATAAAAGTCATCCCTTTAGTCCTTCGTTTCCCTCAGGTAGATAGATTTGTTCAAATAACTGTATTTCCGGCCGGAAAAAAAAAATCAGGGAAAAAAATGTTTGTTCAATGTTTAGATAAATGTATCTCCAGGGCCATCCCTAAGTCACAACTGGATTCTCGACGATTTTAAAATTTCACAATTTTAACTTTATCAGAGAGAAGATATTTGATTTATTGGAATATTTGTTTAAAAAAGGCCTCATTTTAACTTAAGATTGTTAGATTACCCTCCATAAGGTTGTCTGTGGTGCCGTCCGTCAGGCCGCCCGTCGCAATTTTCAACAAAATTTCATGTTTTTTTTTCCATTGCTGGGGATAAAAGTCATCCCTTTAGTCTTCGTTTCCCTCAGGTAGATAGATTTGTTCAAATAACTGTATTTCCGGCCGGAAAAAAAATCAGGGAAAAAAATGTTTGTTCAATGTTTAGATAAATGTATCTCCAGGGCCATCCCTAAGTCAACAAGGATTCTCGACGATTTTAAAATTTCACAATTTTAACTTTATCAGAGAGAAGATATTTGATTTATTGGAATATTTGTTTAAAATATGAATGCGGGGTAATAAAACGCGGAGAGCTGACAAGTCGGATTTTTTCATGTTTTGAGTTGCAAATGCGTTTTTTTTTTTTTTTTTTTTCCGTTTTTCTTTGAAGAAAAAGGGAGCACGAGCCCATTCGTTCTTTCATTTCACGGTTCAAAAGAAGGTCCCACTGATTATTCATCTACTTATTTCGTTTTTCTCATAACTATCAATCTAAGCCTGGGACTAGAAAAATATAATATGGCATTTTGGTAATTATGGTATTTTGTTTATTGACGAGGGATGGTCCCTTGAGTATTGCCCGTAAAAACCCCGACCTAGCCATAGAATAGTCAAACCAACTTGAAATTTTGCGTAGATTACGAATCTGAAATAAAAAATAGGGGTTCTCATATGAAATAACGATTAACTTTTTAACGCTCTCCCAGACATGTGTTTCCGGACACCGTGTATAGTAGGCAGAATTTTGGGGTGTCCTCGCTTGTTCCGTGTGGCCTGGCTCGGGGAAGGCTTTACTATTTTCTACCCACAAACTGGAAAAATATTTTCAATATTAGCGATGAAAAACTATTTCGTTATTTTCATCGGGGCCAGTTCCTACTTTTTCTGGATATCGTAGACATTTTCCATGTTGGATTTCTCGAAGGAGACGTCTGGAGGAAAGTGAAAGCCCTGGGTACAGCATGGAAAAAAGAAGGACGCGGAGAATTCTCAAGAACCGTTAGACTGACTTGGTATGTTGCACTTAACCGGTCCTGAGCGGCCGGCTTTTTGCCATACATTTTACAAAAGGTGACCGAGTGAAAAATCCTTTGAGCTCCTCGAAATCTTTTTTCGAGTGGTTGAGATACCTACTTGGGAAGGGGAAGATCTTCAGAATGGAACCTCGTCGACCCTAATCACGTTTTTCGGGTGAACCCAAGGAAAGGAAGAGGTAACTAGGGTCAAAAACCTGAGTTCATGCGGGCCACGTTCACACAGCTCCCATGTAAACACCTAATGGATAATCACAAATAAATAGTGCTTACGAAGTTACAACCTTTAAATGTTTTCAAATGACAAGCATACAACTATCTGTAGTTACTAGAACTCTAAAGTCAAATAAAATCGACTTTCATTCAATTTTAAAGTAGGTTTTTCTGAAAAAGAACATATTGAAAGCCTGTGAGTGTGGGCGACTAAAGAGGGGAATAAAATTGAATCTTGAATTGACATATGATTCTGAGACTTGAAATCAAGGTTCTGAGGACCTGATTATCCGAAGGTACGGAAAAAAAAGGAATAAAAAACGGGTTTACCCTTCGCTCGTTTCGATAAGATATTTTTGAATGTTTTTTAAATTATTTAAAATCCTTGACCCTTTATTTTATCTATAAAATATGGATGATAAAAGGCCTAAATTTTATGTTTATTTATAAAATCCACGGTAAGGTACTCTTTCACGAGTCTTGAATTCCTTGAATGTTTCTTTCGATCAGACGTAAAATGGAAATTACAGGTTTCACCCTAGAATAAAACTTAGTACGTTCCCATTAAGTCCGGACCTTTCAATTTTTAACTTTCTCAAAGAAAAGTTATGACACCCTCCATGTCTTCGGAAAAGGGTCTTCCAGATCACGTAGAGGAAAACTAATTTCTGATCTCTACCGATCATGAGTTTGTGGGCCGCCTGTCCGTCCGTCGCAATTTTCCGGACCATTTTCCGGCCGTAACTTTCATCCGATTTTCACAAGTTTTCGAAAAAATTTTCTTTCACAGTTATTTTTACCCGTGAGGTAAACCCTTTTTATCAGACTTTCAGGCTTTTTCCTTGATTCTCAGATTTATAAACACCCTTCCAACCAAATTTTAAAGCATTTCACCAACGGCGATAGTAATTTCGACCAACGGATACCTGCCCTTTAAGTAAGAACCCTTTTAAATTGGTAAATTCGTCGAATTAAGGGCATTGACATTTTAGCAAAAACCTGTGACTAGAAAAAAAATGGTGTTTGTTTGTTGACGGAAATGTGTAGGGGCTCCCATGAGTATCCCACATGGGATTTTCCCGTTTTTTCGCTTGTATCTCCAAAACGGTACTTCGTAGCCAAAAATATATAAGTTAAAAAAGAAAGCTGACTAAATTTTCTTAAATGATTCAATAAAGTTTTTTGTACGACCAACGGCGCCCGAGATACAGGACGGCGAAATATATTTCTCTCTTTTCGAATTTACCACCTCGCGGACTATCCGTTTTTCACTTTTTGGTCGAGTTTACTATTTGCGGATTCGACTTTTTAGTCGAATTTTCTATGTTTTAAGATGCTAAGTAATTAATTGGTCGAATTTACTATCGCCCAATTGGTATCGGTGTAACTTTTTACATTTTGTACTAATATAACTTTTTACAACACTTCCGCTGTCCAAAAACTTCGACTCAATCGTATCCTGTAGACCCTTGGCTCAATTTTTTCTTTTGGATTTCTTTATCGTATATTGAGATTCATATAATATTAAAAATTTAGTATTATTTTCCCCCTATTCTGCCAGTAAAACGTTTGTAAATTAGAAGAAGTTTCGTTTACATTCTGTGTTCAGTTTACTCTTGAACACCTGCTCGTTTCGTTTCCTGCAAAAATACAACGGTTTTTTTCTTTCTCTTTTTTAATAGTTTGTTAGTTTGTACTTATCGGTTCATTCCAATCATGTTGACTTAATTGTGTAATTTTTTTTCGTACAAAATAAGCCAATGAATTGTATAAATTTGTGTAACTGTCATTGTAAATACGTTATTCGTAAAATTTTTTATCTTATAAATTGTACATTGAATTCATGCAATAATAAATTTTGGAGGATGAGACAAAAAAAAAATCCTTATTTTTGCTTAAAGTAAGGCTTAAAAGTAATAAATGGCTCCAGGCTTTTAAAGATTTGAAAAAGGTCGACGTTATAATTATTTTGTTGTTTCAGATTATTTCAAAAATGAATGAAACGATAGATCCTTGTGAAGAGTTGAGAGAATACGCGTGCGGACATTGGCTGAGCACGGCGGCGATTCCGAAAGACGAAAGCGCCTGGGGAATGAAGCAGTTGATGCAGCAAAAACGTATTAAAAATCACGTATTATTTCGTTATCTAAATCTTTTTTTATAGACAAAGAGTCGTTAAGAAATCTCATAAATACGATGCCGTATCCCGAAAATATCGAAACTCTTGAATGGCGAGTCAACACGTTCTACGACTCCTGCATGTCCGTTGGGTCCGTCGAAACCGAACAGCACCGTCCTTTGACCAAACTAATAAATCAATTAGGTAAAAAAAGAGAAAATCACTATCATGCTACTTCCATTTAGGAAAATGAAGTTATTCCTTATAACTAGATTAAGTTTGATAATTGAGTTTTCTCTTGGAAATTTACAGGCGGGTGGAACGTCCAGAAAACTTTCGTGGATTTTAACTGGGATTTGAAAAAAACTTTGAGGACACTCCATTCTAAATACAACATCCAACCTTTTTTTAGAGTCGACGTCGTTCCTGATCCTCAAAACCCAATACTTCAAAGCATTATTCAAGTAAATATTAATTTCAAAATAAAATATTTTTAAAAAACTAATTTTTAGATCTCACCTGGAAAATTAGGACTTCCGGACAGAAGTTACTACGACCGCCACACCGACGACAAAGTAAATTTAAATAAAAATTAGAAATTATCACTAATTCATATTTTAGATTGTTGTTGCGTATAAATCTTTTTTAAAAGATATAGCTCAGTCGTTAGGAGCTACGCGATGCTGCTTCATTTTTCAGCAGCAACATTTTTGGATTTGAAAAACGCCTTGCAGAAAGATTTCCGTCCCGCTGGCCTGAAAGATCTGAAAACTATCGCCCCACAATCGCCAAACTTGAAAGCATCGCTCCTTCGGTATAACGAAATAATAAAAAGTTTTCATTTTGAACATTTTTTTTAGGTTCCATTTTTTGACATTTTATCATCAATGTTTCCTGATGCGAGATTGAACAAAAAACAGAAGTGGTAGTCATCGCCCCTGATTATTTGGTCAACGTTTCTACCATATTTTCAAGCACAGATAGAACGTAAAAATAATTTTTTTTTTTTAATTTTATTATTATTTTTGCAGTCTAATGAACTTTATGATGTTGAAATTCGCTGTGGGTTATCTCGCTTATTTATCAAAGCCAATACGAAATATTATAAAAGAATTCAATGAGCAACTCTATGGTATAAAAGTTAAAACCTCGTTGGGAAATGTGCGTAGAAACACTTCAAAAGTTTGTCGGCTTTGGACTTGAAGCCATGTTTGAAAACGCTGACCCGGACATCATCAGGAAGGAAACTGTGGTATGTTCAATAAATTGTAAAATTCTGGAAGTATTTTGAAGCCCAAAAGAAATTATAATTAAAAAGCCCTTAAACTACATAATTTATTTCAGGTTAAAGATATATTTCAACAAATACGATACACAATTAAAGATTCCATCGAAAAGTCGAACAATCTTCCCGCTCATGTTCAAGATCACTTTCTTGATAAAGTAAGTTTTCTTTTTTTCTTATTAACATATAAATATTTATTTTTCAGCTTAATAATATAAAAATCCAAGTCGGTCTAGAACCTGTTATGCGCCATAGTACGTTCTACAACCCATATTATTCGACTTTTACAGCAATAAAAGATGAGTTTTTTTCAAATGTAATATTCGCTGTCAATTTTCTACTTGATGGTCAGCAAAAAAGACTTTCTCATCTTTCTGATGAACATAAGTAAGTTTTAAAGTTAATATTTTATGTTTTATAATAATTTTGTTTTTAATAGATGGATGGACATAATCTCTGATGGTCAATTACGTGTCGTGTATGTCCCTGAAAGTAATCAAGTTGTCGTCCCGTTTGCTTTGTTATCGCCTCCTTATTTTCATCCTTACTACCCTTTGTAAGTATTTTTTTTTAAACCCCTCATTAGAAATAAAGTACTTTTATAAGTATTTTTTATTATTTACTGAGGTACATTAAAATAAAAGTTGTACCACCTGCTTATTTTAAGATTTATTAAGCAAGGATTAACTTTTTTGACAGTTTAATTTTTTATGTTTTACTTTTTAACTTGTTCTGTTTTTTAGGAGTGTGCTTTATGGTGGTTTAGGAACGGAAATTGGACTTGCGATATCTCGAGTATTACGGGGAGGGGTCTTTATCATGCGGGAGACGGTACAGTGTTGCCAACTGAACATCCTATACATAATAGAACTCATGAATGCTTCATACATCATCCTGAAGCGACGCCACATTTGGAAGCGATTAAATTCACTTATATGGTAAGGTTTAGGACATTTAGGTTGGGGTACCTGAACTCCCATTTTCCTGGGTTATCTGCCAAAATCACTTGACCGTTAAGCTGACGAAATAAAAACAGTTTCGTTGGCAATTTAGCAAGTATCTAGCAGCCAAACTAAACCAGTGTAAAACCACTTTTTTAACAACTGATTAACTGAAACTCTGACGATTTAGTGACTATTTTGTTGGCTGATGAGACGACTGTTTCGCTGTCAATTAAATGACCGTTTCGCTAACAATTAGATGACTAATGATACATCTAATGGATTTTTTAACACTGTAAATTAAATTGAAGGGATAAAAACAGGAAGGAAGAAGATTACAAAAATTTGCCCCCGAGCAGGACTCGAACCCGCATCTCCAACTGATCTCCGCCGTAATTTTTATAATCTCTTCTTCCTTCCTGTTTTTATCCCTTCAAATTTAAATTAAATTAGATGACTATTTAGCTGACAATCTGCTTTAACGACTTCAGCTGAAGATTAAACAAATTATTTGCTGGCGCTACTGTTCAGCGGCCAATCTGTCCATTTAACGTCTGTTTAGCCAAGGATTAAGCGACTGTATGTGGTTTTTTGGCTAAGAATCACTTTTCCCCCCAAGATTTGTCTAAAATTGTACATTGGTCTTTTTATGTGTTTGTTTTATTTTTTTTCTCAGGCTTTACAAAATGCGATGTCAAAAACATCTCATATACATCAACCGGAATGGAAAATTTAGAAGATAGTGGTATCTTCTTTGTATCGTACGCCCAAGTAAGTTTTCATCATTATTTTTAGCCTTTTCTTCTCTTCTTCTCCTCTCTCTCTTTTTATTTATTTTTTAAAAGAAATATTCGGCTTAAGAAAGTTTTATTTATTTTTTCAGTCCACCTGTACGATGAAAATGCTGGAAGAATCGATGTTGATTTGACAACCTCAAAACACAAGTTGGACGATATTCATTTGTAAGTAATTTTTTAATGCGAAAAAGCACAAATTTCTAACTCCTAATTTTTTTTAGGCTTGATATGATACCGTCCAAGTCGAAAGAGTACTTAAAAACTTTCTCGTGCGAGCGTGAATTGCGAAAAGATAGTTGCCACAGTCTCATTTGATCGTGTGACTGTCCTAAAATTGAATCTCAACTCCATCCAAAATGTCTTCTTATTTAAACAAAGAGTCTCCTTCGTCGTTAATTATGTGTTCGGCTGACCCTCAAGTCTGAATTTTAACGTTTTAACCCTTTTTGGCCCGAATTAATTGCGACATGCATGTGATAACCTTGAAAATTATATTCTATCTTCTAAGTCTGTAAATTGTAGATATATAAAAGAAAAAAAAAATTAATTTATGTTTAATAAGTGTTCAGAGTGGTCCAATTGTGCTTTTATTGGTCTTCACACCGACATTTAATGGTTGTAAATCACTAGAAAGAAATTAAAAAATAAAATTAAGTGTCAATAATATTACTTCCATGACGTTAATTTTAAGGCTATTTTTGATGTGACAATTTGTATAAATTTGTCTTAGTGTATATTTTATGGAATGAATTTAAAAAAAATAAAGTGTTTGATGTACCTTTTTTCAAAATGGTTCTCCTTTAATAAACCTTCTTTTTGAGCTTTTTTCGGCCACAGCCACCTTTTTGCTCTAGGAGACACAATTTTACCGGATTTTCGACTTTAGTTTTCCCTACGATTGTTGGTCTTCTAGACTCAGTGGTTCTCAACGGGGGCGGTACCGCCCCCATGAGGGCACTGCAAAGTTACTGGGGGCGTTAAGCAAATTTGGGTGATATGGGGCAATGGCTAAGTGGCTGGGGGCCTTTTTTTAAATATAATTTTTATCAATGCGATAAAAAATTTTGTAAGGCCTACCTATAACAAAATCATGGTCTCTTTGATCGAGGCGCTTGAGATACTAAACCAACATGACTTGCGGGCTTAGTATGACAAAAGAATTTGTGGAGAGATGAAGCGCCCGTGCTCTCGTTTTCAAGCTCCTCTTGGCGGCGTCGCGAAATACTTGTTTACAGGTAATGTATTAATCAGTGATTACTGATTAGTTTGGTGGTAATGTTATCGATTACTCTGAAATGCTTAAAATTTCGGAAAAGATGCTTGTCTACAGGCTCTTCGTAGGGCTCCCTCAGTATTCTACCATTTTAAAAAAACTTCGATTTCAACCATCGGATGTACGCGAGTATAGGTAGTGTAGTACCTATTTTTATTGGTTTCAAAGAATACGTACATATATTTACAAACCTCGCATTACTTTTCTGCAAACTACTTTTTTTTTTTAATTTTAATTTATTAGTTTTTTTCTTATTTTTTTTTTCTTAAGTAGGAAAGGTATTTTCCCTCCTCTTACGGGGGGCGCAGGCTGACTTCTTGTTTCAACTTGTAAGATGAAGAAAATGAGAAGCTCAAGGCAACAATGTAGAGTGAACAGTGAGAAACCCCTATGAAACCTCTGAAGAATTTCTGTCCCGGAGTTTTCAGTTTGGGAAATGTCCCCATGTAGCGCTAGCTTCGCCTCCCTTCCCCACTTTCCCCAAGGTCTAGGGCTGTCCAATCACACGACCGTAACGGTTTTTCAAAGCTTCGATAAGATTCAAACTGACTGCTGCGTTTACCTAACATTCAACAGTTATATTAACTTCTTTGATTTTATTCACGATGCCTCGCCCATTCGAATTGTTGATTGTGAATTGTTGTGAATAATTGTGAATTGGGACCTACCTCTGTTCGCGCCACTTCGCTGAATACAATTTAGGTGGGTTTTTTGTGTAATCAATCTTTATGATGACTTTTTAAAGACGATTCAAGGTTTTGTTGTTTTGTTATTGGAAATATAAATTTTGATTTTATCTATAAATGTTTAAATATGTATAGGTAATAAATAATGTTGTTTATAATAATTAATGTTAAATTAGTAATAATGTTAATACATGTATTTATGATTTAAATTGTCAAAAATAAATCTTTTTCTATTTTCCCAATACGTGTATATTTTGATTTTTGATCTCCCTTGAAACATTAATCTATAAAAATCAAAATTAATTAATAAATAATGAGAAGAGTTAGAGGAGGGTGGGGTGGGGGTTTCTGCCCTCGTTGTGTAGTCGGGAAAGGTCCACGTGGAGCGCTGAAAGTCACTCCGCTCTCCTAAACGGGGGTTTCCCCTCTGTACGATAGTACATATTACTCTGTGAGAACTGAGAAGGTTACAAGTCTTATCAAGTTATGATAAAATTTAATTTTTATTATTCGTTGTGGAAATAATTTATTCGAAATGCTGTCATCTTTAATGAAAGAGCATCATACGAAGCAATTAGCCAGAAAAGAAATTCAAGGTAAACCATAATCCCAGGTCGTAGGCTGCCTTTCGTTAATTCGACCCAGTAATGTTAAAAAAATTTTTAGAAGAAAAACGAAAAGAAGCTTTAACAGCAGCGAGCAATCTAACGCAAGCCTTGTGGACCATCTGAACGTTGGGTAAGTCCCAAAAAAAAGTATAGTTAAAAATTATTCTTTATTTTAGAGTCGCCCAGGCGTACCTGAATCAAAAACGTCTTGATTCTGAAGCGAAGCATTTGCATCAGAACGCGGCCAAGTTTGCTGCGAACACCCAACAATGGCTGACTCTCGTCGAAGGCTTCAGTAGCGCCCTTAAAGAATTGGGAGACGTCGAAAACTGGGCGCAAACCATCGAAAATGATATGAAGACCATCACTTGTGCTTTGGAATATGCATACAAGGTAACAATATTATCATGTTCTATTTGATCTAATTTTTTCTGTGTTTTTAGCCAACCAAGAGGCCTCCTCCTTAAAACCTAACTTAAATATCAATTTTAGCTTGGTTTCAACAAGCAATTTTATTTGAAATTTTTATATATTTTTTCTTAAATTTTTACTTTACAAAGCAATAATATTGTCAGTCTGGCGTTGGCCCTGACTTTTTCAATTGTAACAGTTTTTTTTCTTCTTCTCCTTCAAAATTCGAATTGGAGTATCCCAACAAAGAATAGTTGGCTGACTGGCTATAGGAAACAGCCAAAAGGTTATTTTGGACAATAAACGTGAAAAACGCCCAAAAACTCTATAAAAACTAAAGATAGGAAAATCAGGTTAAAAGGGTTCTACTATATAATAGTATCTTGCTGGAAACATTGCATGTAGCAAAAGGCAAAAAAAGAGTAAATTTGTCCGAAAAGCAATTAAAACGGAAATTGGTAAGCTAAAGAGCAACATACAACGTATTTCAAATGAAAAAACCTCTGAGTAACATAATCAGCGATTCTACATGATACGTTTTTCCACCAAACCAAAGCACGATTCGCCCTTCTTGCACATTATAGGCTACTAGCGGTTCGAAAACTAACTACTTGAAGGTTGGATTTTAGGAAGGGACACAGATGGTTTATCCATCCTAACCCGATTTAGAAAAATCGACATGCAATGTTTTCCCAAATACCGAAGCAAGTAGCGAATTCCACGCTTAAATTGAATAGAAATGGTTAAATAAAACACTCATTTTAACAATAATATTGTATATATTAAAAATATATTTTGTTCAAATCATTTGAACACATTATTTTCTTAATAGTCTTTTATGTAAATTAATATATAATGGACAATTTATAGAATAATAAGTTTTAAAACCGATAGTTTATCACAAATAAATATTGACAACAAAAAAATAGTCACCTTGTGGAATAATGAGAATATCTCAAAAAACCATCTACTTGAACGTCAAGTAGTTTAGTTCTTTTTAAACCTTCCTTCAAGTGTTCCCGGTATCTGTAAGAGAAAAAAGGAACTATAATAGATCCTCTCCTCTTAACCTCTTTAAAATAATCATGCCCAAAGAAAAAAGAAAAAAAAAAGCATTAGACAGCATTTAGATAACTTAGGATTCTTAAGTTACCAAGCGCCGTAACCATATTCTTTTTTAATACAATAACATCACGTGCTTTGAGATTTTATTTATTTTTATTATGATCATGTTATGTTTCCATTGGGTAGATCATCTGCCTATAATGTAGGTTTTGTCAGTTTTGAAAGTTAACTTCTAAAGACATTAGATTCTCTGCTGCATTTATTAGCTTGTTAATTTTTAAGTAGTATAAAAAGTAGTTGTTAAAATGCCACTTTTTGTCTTCAAAATGTTTACTTTAATAGAATCTGAATGGCTTTTAAATAACAAACAATTCCGTGCTATTTAGATTATACCTTTGGCTTCGGCCTGTGAGTATCGACAGCGTCGATGTCGAACGTTATGTGCTCGACTTTGCAACCGTAAGCGACTGGTTAACTTGAGTATCGTGTGTAGGGGTACTTTGAGATACGGTAACTCTTCTGTAAAAAAAATATATTACTCTGGTTAAAAAGGCCATTAGCATTTTTGGTGTAGTCATAAATTGAAAGGTTCGGAATAATTTCGCTGTGTAAAAATAAATAAATGAATGTACCAGCGTTTTTGTCTAATAAATAAGCAAGAAGGCAGCGAATGACGGCTTGATGGCTAACGACAAGGATGTTCCCTTGACGTTCCAATTCCATTATGACCGGCTCAAGTCTAGCAACAAATCTTCGTAGCTTTCCCCTCTTGGATATCTGTATGTGAACTTTGCTTGATCTCGGGCAGCGAAATCTTTAGGATAAGCCTGTTGGATTTCTTCGTAGGTCATCTCCTCGCAGATCCCGGCATCGATTTCGTTGAGCGCTTTCCATCTTTCTTGTGGAGCGGCGATTCCTGCGACCGTTGTTTCGTCCTTTTGAGCCAAGATGTCCAAACTCGAAGTCCGCTTATGTTTTGGTCTTTTATGTAAGTGGCCAAAGCGTTGGCGAACGCTTGACCTGCGGCGACAAATCTGAATCTCCTCCTATTCTTCCTTCAGATTGTACATGCTCTCACCATGCTAAAGAACATTATTATTTTAAAAAAAATAATAAAGATAACTTACTCTTGCTAATATATTGTCCGGGACAATATGATGTTCATTAAATAATAAACTATTCGTGACTGAATATGTCCTTCATGTTTATGGACTAAAACTTTTTCCTGTATTGTAAATTTTCATGAAACTAAGGTTGTCTTCAGATTCTTCATCTAAAGCTTCATATTTCTCTTTGTAATGTTGAATCCGAAGTAGGAAATCATTCAAAGCTTTTTCCGTATTCATATTCTGATAGTCTGGAGAGTTAACTTTGACCTCCTAAAAACAAAAAAATTATTAAAAGAAAGTTTTGACCTCTAAGAACCATTTTTTGGGTTCTACAAGCTTCTTCGTTGTACCATGATATTTGCTCCTCGATTTTAGGATCGTCGCAGACTGACTCGACGAAAAAAAGTTTAAAGTTCATTTACGAACGACATTTCGTAGATCAACTTTCGCCTTTGACGAGTTGAATTAGTCGCATCGAATACCTGAAAAGAAGTTTTAAAACTGAATTAAGTGTTTCACTTATTTTACCGCAACTTCGCCCTCCATTTTCCAGCCATTGGCAGACATCTTCCAAAGCGTCCATGCAGCATTGGGTCCGAATGGCCATCGCCTGTCTATTGTCTGCTTTAAAAAACTCATGACTTTTAAGCGTCGGTTTTCGTTCGACGGTATTCCCCAAGGTTAAAAACTAAAATAAAATACATAAATTACTTCAATTTAATTCAAAGAAAGAGCAAATGACAGAAAATTGCTTAGAAGGCTGATCGCTATCAATGCAGATAAGTCCTTAAGTCTGTAGATTTTCTAAATGAGGCAGTAAAAACAAAGTTTGACATTTCCCTTATCATGAAGGCAGAGGAAAAAAATGCCACCTAAATCTTATAAAAGTGTACCTTTAGTATTGATTCCAATCCAATTAAGGTATCTGGATAACTTTTTCGATATGTAAGTCTTCCCCCGGGCGGGAAGTCCGACCATGGCGATCACATGAGGGCTGTTTACGTAATTCGCCCTTTCCCCTGAAAAGAAAAAAAAAAAAGGTAAAACAAAAAAATTTCTAAACCGCGAAATTTTCTCCAGAAACCATACACATATGCCTGACGACATATCGTTTTTCTTCCTCCATTCTCAGAAGGCGAATATGCACTGAGCATCGTAAATGATTAAAAAAAGAAAAGAGATAAGATTGTACCTATTCGCACAGACACTTGTCGCTGAAATGTTGATCTTTTTATCATAATTTTTTATTGTTTGATCTTTACGTTTTTAATCCACCTACGTACTCAGAGAATGAATTATGAATATTCCCTAGCTAGAGATAGACGAGCGAATAGATAAAAACATCAGATAAGATAAAAATTTTGAAGGAGAAAATATGCAAATATCCTATTAAAAATATTGATATTAAGAAGAAAAAATGTCTTACTGTTTGACGTATCCATTCTCAGGTCTTTAGTAAACTGATTTGTGGGAAAAAGAACGCTCAAAGGCCTTGAGGATAAAAGCTACGTTGACCTTTTATTGACTTTACATTGAATAAGAAAGAGAAAAAAATCCTTTTAAGAATTTTGGTTTTGTAACGATTGTTTATTTAAAGAAAGACATGTCCTAACTTGTCTATCACGCGCGACTTTTTGAAATGAATTCTAGGTACCTATCGAAGTTTAATGAGTAATGGCGATTTTCTCTTGACTGTAACTCATATTAGCTTTGTTCCAACCGCAGTTTGAAACTGTTTTGTAACTCCTGGAGCATGCGCAGAAGGATTTGGACGTCAAATTTGAAGTCGTTCAAATCGTTTGTCCGTCAAATCTGAAGTCATCTCGTCAAATAAGACGTGTAAATTTTATGCTAAAGACCAGTTTCAAACTGCGGTTAGAACAAATCTATTAATCGATTTCATCCATAGGAAATTTACAAAAACTCCGGTAAAATTGGGTCATCTTTTCAGCGAAAAGTTGATGAAAAAGATAATTTAGAGCCGTGTGGTTGGCCACCTGGCGCCTTCTGAAATTGAGTAGCACGCGGAGTGACTTTAAAAATTAAAAAAGGGAAAGACGTCGAAAAATCCGGAAAAAGGAAAAATACTGCACAATACCGTCGAAAACGACGAAAAGATGTTCCTCGGCAGAAAAACTGAGTTCAACTCCTTATAACCAAGTTACAGAGGTATCTTTTGGATGAAAAATTGAAGAAGAAAAAAAAATGTAGAATTGGGTTTCATAGATGAAAAACCGAAGGAGCACGGGAATCGGATGAACAAAGACCTGCCATTGATCACGTACATGAACGAATATTATGTCATCTGTCAAGATGAAAACAAATTGAAAGTTTTAAAATTCTTTGAATTCCAGGATTGAGAAAGGACGCCGCGTATTTTCTTAGGTCTCAAGGACCGGTTACGAAATGTCGGCGATTTTGTTTGAATGAGCAGAGGCCAATGGATTGTCAATAGCTGATGAAGACATTTTCAGTTTTGACAATTTTGAAGAAGAGAGATCGTGAAGAATCTTTTGGAGCTCCTAATGCTCAGTAGGTGGAATTCCAAGTTTGATGTCAAATTGATTAGTTCTAGAAACTCGCTACGTTTGCGAATTCCTGAGTTTAATTACGTCCGGAACATTCGCAAGAACTTAATGACTGTAGGCAAGCCTGGGGACTCATATTCTTCCGCTTCTTCTTATCTTTCACCGCTAAGAAAGGAGGACTTCATCGAGAGAACTAGACTTTTTCTTTTTCAGGAGTTTAGGAGAAAACCTCTTTTTAGATGTTTCCTTCAGTTTTTTAGGCCTCCAAATTACTTTTTCACTGGCATTTCGATCATTTTTCCTCGAACTTCTGCCTCAGAAACTCCCTTAACTTAAAAGACCTCCTTAAACTTCCCCTCCTTTATACTTCCCCCTCCTATATTTTCCTTCTCTTTAAGGAAGTTTTCGTCTTCAAACTAGTACTTTTTACCTGGCTATAGGGCTACTCCGTGGTTATTAGGCCAAGAAACGCCATTTCCGGCGTTTTCTTCGATATTTCAGCCAGAAGAAAAATCTTTCTACAAGATTTTTGGGAGCTTTCTACACAGAAAACACCCGTGTTTTGGGGGATCTTTCGCGCCAATATTGGTCCAAGAAAAACTTTAGGACGTTCAGTATTTTTTGAGCCAATGGGGGGTATAATCACACGGAGACTTTCACTGACGTACAATTATTACAAGTAATGGGAAAGAAAAAGCGATACGTCAAAAATGCTCTTTTCACCCGATAAGATGTAATTTGTTCTATATAAAATTGCTAGAAAATCTATTGTTGTTTTGAATTTCTTCCAAAGAACCGCGTTTTTGCTCACGCTAAAAAAAAAAGTTTTGACCTTGCACAAGTTTGGGCCGGCGCCAAATATTTTAATTACGAAATAAAACTAAAATTGAAGATTGTTTTTAATTATTAATGAGTATTGATAAAAAATACCTCTGATAGGAAAAGGCTTGGTTTGTATAGTATCCGATGAAGGAGGCGTGTGTCGTTTGTGTGACATTAAAATGTCAAAATCGGTGTCAGATTTCCCTTCAGGAAGACGACATTCGCAAACTGGGACCGTCTTGTAGATATCCATGTTGTCACTAGTGCATTTTTCGATTGACTAAAGACGGGTAGTCAATTTCGTTTTTTTATTTTTCTTTCTCTCTCGCGTGTCTTGCGTGTGCGCCCCTACCACGGAGCCGGGATATGTGAATCACCTTTTAGCGCATGCGTTTGTCTTTGAACTTCTTTAGAAACGTCTCGGAAGTGAACGGCGTTTAAGACGAAAATGGTTCAAACGAGCACACTTGCCCTACCTCAATCCGGAGAAGAGGAGCTGAGGTTCGAGATAAAAACTAAGTAGACTACGCCAAAATGCCCATTTGAGCTATGGTTTGGCGGAGGAAGTCAAAATGCGGTTTTTATCAAATATCTCAGAAACTATGAGGTTTAGCGAAACACATTTAGCACAAAAATAATCTAAATTGAATTTCCAACAAAACGTATTTAGAACACAAAATGGCTAAAGTGAACGGTTTCGGAGTTACGAACCGTCAAAAAAAACTTTTTGGTCTAATGACATTTTTAAACATGTCAACAAATATCTCGGAAACTATGAGGTTTAGCGCAAAATATGTTCAGTACAAAAATAATTAAATTGGATTTCCAACAAAAAGTATTTAAACAAACATTGCTAAAGTGAACGGTTTCGAAGTTATGAACCGACAAAAAAAACTTCTTTGGGATGACATTTTAAACATCAAATATCTCGAAAACCCTGGTCCAAGCGAAAAGATAAGTACAAAATTAATCTTTGAATTATTAACGCTCTTACATTTTTTATTCATTGTAATTTTAACAAAAATCCTTAGATTTTCAAGATATGCTCCTCGCTTTGAAGAACCTAGCTCCTGAAACGATTATTCTGACGGAGTCCATACTAGGCTTATTTAAATTAGATTAGACTCAGAAACTTTTCCAATTTTTTGGAACAGCTGGCTATAATAGTTAGCCAAAAACATAATCGACTACAAGTTCGAATCTCCTGCTTTTAAACTGTTGATGCTCCTTGTTCTTTTAGACAGAACCATATCTTTTTCTTTCTTTTGAAAAGGATTTAATCGAGTTTTGACTGGTTTGACCAGATCCACTTGTCACTCTAATTTATTGGTTGCTAACAATACTGCGATATTTCTTAGACCATATGCTTCTTTGGTAATAGACGTTTAGAAGCTGGGAGTTAATGAAATTTGGCGCCATATGACGAGGTGGGAGTAGTTGTTTTTCTAAACTTGAATCATCCATTCATAATTAAAAAGGTCATTTTATAAGCGCTAAAAAATACAACAACAAACTGCGAATATCTGGTTTACCTTGAGCGTACATAAATCTTGAAGTAGGGCCTCAAAATAAGATAAAAAACGGTTCTGCGCAAAAACACGGGGGGGACACTCTCGCAAAACTGCCACGTTGGCCTCCCTACTCAATTTTTAACTATATCTAGGAAAACGAGCTTATCGACGTTTTAATTTATTAAAAAAAAGAAAGAAAAAAAAGGAAGCCAAAGAATAATTATCTAAATGAGGAAAAGTTCTTTAAGGTTAAAAGGCGATTTTTGGCTTCCTTTTTTTTAAAGATACGAGAAACCTTTCTTCGTATCTTTTAGAGTCTCTCAGTTGAGATGACGTCTTAAAAGTGCTTTAAAAAAACAACTTGCAAATTTTTTTAAATGAGAGGTGTGTAGTCACGTGTGCGCCAATTTTTTATGGTAGCAAATGGGAGCGGTTTTTTAATCTTGTAATAAATTACATATTTGCAAAGAAAAAAAAAAAAGATTAAGAAATATTTCGTTAGTGTAAAATCTGAGGTCAATGACGATTCCGCAACCTCTGGGGCTATTGATCCCTTTTCTGGCGATTTTTTTTTGCTAGCTATAATTGTTGCAGCTGGATGCGAAGGGATTACTCGAGGAAGAAAATTATTTTAAATTTTTTTGCTATCATGGTAGAAACATGCAAGTTTTCTGCAAGCCAGGACATAACGGGCGTGAATAGCCCAAATTTTTCCCTTCTACAGATTTTTCATTTGAAATCAATAATTTGTAAAACTCGAGGACTTATTCCTCCGTGCACTTCCTAAAGGAATTAAATTGTTCCCGTTAATTTCGTAATCGTTGACGAAATACTCGGAAAAGTACGTTGATTATTTCTTTCCGTCTTCCTTACTTTCCAAGGATCTTACAATCCCGGCGACCTTTTTTTTTCTCTCACCTTTTTGTCCGAAAACGGAATTGAAATCTCGTAAGATAACGTTCTGTTGACACGTGTCGTTTGGTAATCGAAGGTTTTATGAACTATTTTATTTGTTATGAAAAATTATCGGTGAGGAAGCTCTACACGTGAAGACCACGTGACAGATAAAAAGTAGGTTTCCACCAGGCGAGAATCACGTGACAGCCCAAAAATTCCGCCTCCTCAGATTCAGGGTAGGAAAAATTAAATAAAACCATACATGGAGGGTACTGCAATAATTTCTCATTGAGGACATTGAAATGGAAAGGGACTTCGATTAGTCTAGTTGTAGTAGGTAGAATTCGAAGAAATGAAATCTAATTGAATAAAAATACATCAGAGGAAGAGAGAAGCAATAAAGGCAATATTTCACGACCGGTTTCGGCTTAGTAAGCCTCATCAGGTTAACTATTTATCATTTTCAGTTTATTGCTCTTTCAAATTTTTCAATGAACAGATATCATTTATCAAGGCTCCAATTTCCACGCGTTTTTTTTATCAAATTTTCCTTTTCTAGTTACCTTGAAAATTAGAAGCGCTTTATTTTCATTTCTGTCTTAAAATTTGCATAAATGGCTGCCATAATTTTTTTCTAAAAACTACATTTTAATTAAAAAAAAAAGAAATAGATTTAACCAATGAGCAAGAGGCCTTCTTCCTATTGGTTATCTATTCTTCTTTACTTAGCTGCTTTGGCTGTCACCGGGGGGGGGGGGGGGGGGCTCTCGCCATATTGCCATTTTGAGCCAACCCCAGAGGAGTGGCCTTTCTAATTTGTCCACGGATTTTGTAGAAGAAAATACATTTATTTGGGCTTATGGGCTTTTCCCTAATTTTCTCAGCCTTTCTGACATAAGAATATTAATTTTATTGCATATGCTTCCCCAACAATGGACAACACATTGCAAACCCCTAAATCATGTAAATAAAAAAAAATGCCATAAGATAATAATTTAAACATGTTTATTATGAAAAAAAAATAATAAAAATAAAATAAAAACAAAATTTAAATTACAAAGTTCCCTTTTTACCATAAAAAATTACAGAAAACCTTGGAAAAGTTTTTATTTCATAAATTTTTCATCCCAACTATGCAGAATGTTCAACGGAAATTTATACAAGGGTTGAAAGAAAAAAAAAATCTTTAGAATAGGAATAGTACAAAAATCTTGGTTAAAATAATTTCTTTATGAAAGAAGAATGGGAGAAAAAAAAAGCTTCTTTATTGTGGAAAAAACCCTAAAACCTATTTCGCTTTAAATGAAAATAGGAATAAAATAAATTACAATTTTAGCCCAATCGCACTATTTTCAATACTTTTTAATAATTTTTATTATTTTAAAATAATTCAATAGGAAAAAAGTTCAAATAGCAACAAAATGTAGGCTAGAGCATCAATTTAGCACTAGAGAAATAAAAACCGACTAAAAAAAGAATAAAATTATTTAAAATTTTCAATAAAAAAAGTTATTCCTACATTATTCAGAGTCTGGAACGTTTTCAGATCAGTTTCCTGAAAAATGAATGGATTAGCTGAAGTGAAAATTTAATTTTATGTTACCTGTGAAAGCTTGAGAAGATGTGGTCTGACCAGGTACGGAATACTGCGGCCTGAAGTTGGTGAAATTGGCGTTGGCGAAATTACCGCTCAGCTGCCCAGAGTTGAAACCGGCAGGAAATTGGCTACTGATTATTCCTAAAAGAAAAATATGAAAATTAAAAGAGTTTCAATTAGAATGGAGTACCTGTCTGGTGTGATGTAGTAGGCGTTGCAGGTGAAGATGTAGCCGCCAGCCTGGATAGAATGGACCGTTCGGACATCTGAAGTCGTTGAGCGACAGGAGGGATTCGAGCCAAAGTTGCCGGAAGTCTGGAAACGTCAGACTTCATGTCAGAGAGCAACTCTTCGAGCTGGTTGAGTACTTTATGTAACTGCGTTGGCAGGTTTGTTCCCAGCTAAGCTTTCTTTCGAAAGATGCTGATGCGATTCGGCAAGACATTTACTTCTGCGAATCTGGCATTGAGCGACATCGCTGGATGGTTCGGATCTTGGGTCAGATTGAGATACGCCGCACGACGTAGTTGCTCTTCAATGACCAAAGCCTGTTCCAACAGCTTGAACCTTCGGGCCAAAAATTTATTTTTGATTTCTAAAAAGGACTAATTAAAACTAATAACGCTGATAATAATTAACCGGAGGAATATCCGCCAGGTAACCAAGTAACTATCCCTCGACACAGAGACCGACGAATTAATTTCAAATAATGAAAACAGAGTCGTCCCTTGTAATTAAATTCTCATATTTGTTCAACGTATAAATAATATCGATTAAAACGAAATTTCCCGGAAAAAGCGACCATTTATACAGAGATTATATTATAAAACTCTTTTAGAGCTTTCAGAACAATTAATAGTGACCAGAATATTGCATCCGCCCAGTTAGGTTAGGCACAAAATTAACTCTACTACGGATAAAATACTACTTTGAAGAGCTTCCAACGAAAACTTCCTTAAAGAATAGTAAAATAGGAGGGGGAAGTATATAAGAGGAGAAGTATAACGGAGGGGGAAGTATAACGGACGGGCAGTATAACGGAGGGGAAGTATAACGGACGGGGCAGTATAACGGAGAGGAAGTTTTTCAAAAAAATTATGTTTTTTTTTTTAAAAGATTTTCTATGTTTTTTTTTAAAGATTTTCTAATTTTTTTTTTTCGAAAAATTTCCAACTTTTTCTTGAAACATTTCCGACCTTTTTTCCGAAAAATTTCCAACTTTTTTTAAAACATTTTCCGAGCTTTGTTTTCCGAAAAATTTTAGAATAGAATAGAATAGAATTTCCTTTTATTTTAGCAATAAGCTAGTTTTTTTTACATTTTACGATTCCATAGATTTTACATGTTCTTTGATTTTTATATTGAAATTCTTTTAGTTTGTCACTTTTTTTAATTTCCAACTTTTTTTGAAACATTTCTGAGCTTTTTTCCGAAAAAATTTCCACTTTTTTTTTGAAGCATTTTCCGACCTTTTTTCCGTAAAAATTCCAACTTTTTGAAACATTTTCCGACCTTTTTTCCCGTAAAAATTTCCAACTTTTTAAAACATTTTCCGACCTTTTTTTCGAAAAATTTTCGGAGTTTGCTTTTTAAATTTGCGCTTTTAATTTCCTTAAAGAAGTTATTGTGATACCCTCCACTTCGGGGTTTTTTTCTGAAAAATTTTCTAAGTTCTTTTTTTTCGAAAATTTTTCTAAGTGTCAAGGTAAAAATAATGGGATTTTTGCCCAAGAGAGGCCCCTCTCGTAAGGGATGGAAGTATGCAATTTTTCCCTGGTAATTAATGTAAAAATTTTTTTACACCAAAAATTCTTAAAAAATATAAGGAGTAATTGGTGAAATTTGGTGAAAATCCGACCAACGGTTCGGCCTCAGCGAAGTTTTTAAAATTTCAAACAGACATATCTCCGCCCTTTTTTCGAAATTCAAAAATAAGCCTCGTTAGTTTATTGTTCACAAGAAAATTTGGAGAAAATCGGTTGTAAACTGAAAAATGCTACGGCCGGCCGGCACCACATACAAAGTTTAGATTGATATAGATCAATATTCGATGTGACCCACCGGGGTCTGGAAGACCCTTCCTCAAAAACCCAACGTGGAGGGTATCACAATAACTAGGAAGTTTAAAAAAAATGATATCTTCATTTTTACCACCCATTTACTCCAAAAATGGCTGGCTGTGTACAAATTCCGTGCCGGTAATGATTGTTTACCGATGACAGAGGTCAAATTCCGTGCGGAGACCGAGAGGGAATGTGTACAAACTGCGTGCGAAGGATTTAGTCAGTCAGAATAATGGATCCGAGTCCGAGTGCCACGTTATCTGTGATAAGTGATCGAGGCAAAGTATTACGCGTTGTCGACGGCTACAAATTCCACTTTCAGAAGATGTTGGTAGGTGAAGTCCAGAGATGGGCGTGCATTGAAAAAACTGTAAGTCATTCATTAAAGTAAAATTTTTTCCACTTGCTGTATAGGTGTTTTGAGGTTATAAGTAAATTTAATTTGATTTTTGGTGCCCATTGACGTGATCAGAAGATTTTTTTTTTTTTGACAAGGCATTTTATGCAAATTTATATTTTTTCCAAGAATGTTTTGAGGTTGCAAATTTTGACAACTCCACCAATTTTTGTGGAGGCTTTTGGGGTGTGAAGCAGTTCGCCTCCAAGCGGTGCACCCTGGGTCACGCTAAACGAGCTGCACGGAGATTGTACATGTCTCATTTCATAGCCGCACGGAAACGGTACATGACCCTTTTGAGGCTCGCACGGAGTTTGTGCATCGCGGCACGGAGTTTGACGATTGCCAAATGGCTTTCCGGATAATTGTTATTACAGTTTTAAAATAATGGGTGTCACTTTTAATTATTAAGCATTTCAATCTGGTTTTAAATGAGGATTGAAATTTTAAACATTTCTATAAGGATTTCCCTAAACAATAAATTATAGCCTGAATAAACAATTAGCTTTGACTAAGCCCTAATGTGCATAATAAAACACCCCCATAAACCCTTGTTTTAAATAATTCATGATAACCCCCTCCTTTACCCTTTTCTTAGAAAACTAAAACGATTTTAAATTGTTTTATAATAATCGATTTTAAAACAATTTTTTAGGGGGAAAAAAACCTTCCATCACTCCCGTCTAATATCCACCCTCACCCTTCAGACCATATTTTTTAACTAGCGCCCTTCATCCAATAAAGTTTTAAAGAAATAAAATAATTTAAACAATTTTAGATTATTCTAGGAAAATTGGAACGGTCTCACCGTGTAAATTGCGCGGAATGGTTGATAAGGGGGGGTTCAATTTATGGGTAAAGTTCGGCCTCTGGAAATCGAGTGGGAAGGAGGCCCGTTTTTTTACACTTTTTTTTTTCCTTTTCTCTTTTTTCCCTGTTCTCTACCGCGGTAATCGTAATGGCTTGTTTAAAGAGGTGCGACTCGGTTTAATTGCTTAAGCAAACAGTCCTCTCCCCTTTCATATAACGCACACTAAAACCCTGTAATCCTTAACGGAAATATTTGCCGAGCCGAACCCTAGCCGACGAAAGACTATGACGGAGGCCGAAAAGTCGAAAAATTAGAGCAGAAAAATGTATGAAATCCTCTGGCCTTGGAACAGCTGGACGCAATAGATTTGATTCGTTTGTTGTTCGTAACATTTCAATTTGAGCGCGAAAATTAGGTGACGAGAACACCTTTCAAAATAACGCATTTCACCCCAATGCAGTTGAACATATAAAATCTGTATCTCTATAATGCGTTTTGGCTTACTGTAATTGAACATAAAGTTCTCAAAAGTTCAAAATTTTTGAGCATAATGCATTTCAACATAAAGTGTTTCGCCATAAACAACTTTTTCAAAGTGCGAGTCGGCACAAAAAAAGTGCACCATAACGCTTCTCACCATAAAAGCCTCTCTTTAAAATTGTGGTTTCGCCATAAAACTGGTTCTGTCGTTTGGGCATAATACATCTCACCATAAACTAGGGACAGCGAAAGAGCAAGCCTACTTTCGCTGTTTAAAACGCGATTATGGCGGAACGACAAAAACCTTAAAACTTGACAGTTCACCATAATGCAATTCGACATAACGCTGTTGAATATAAAGGAAACTTTCATATAAAAGAACTTGTAGTTTCGGTATAAAACTGTTTCTGTCGTTTGGGTATAATACATCTCACCATAAACTAGGGACAGCGAAAGAGCAAGTCTACTTTCGCCGTTTAAAACGCGAATATGGCAAAACGACAAAAACCTTAAAATTGACAGTTCGCCATAATGCAATTCAACATAAAGCATCTCACCTTAAACTAGGAAAAGCAAGCAGCCTATGGGATCAGCTCGTTTTATGACACAAGGGGTTGCCTTTTTTTTCCTCTCAGGAGGATGTCCCTTTGCTACCGCAGAGCCATCGTTTTAAATATAATTTTTTTGTGCAATTTCACGGGCGAAATATTTGCTCTGATCAATCGCAGAGGAATAAAAAAGTATTAATGAGGCGTAAATAAAAAGTTGAGGGCGGAGGCCCGAAAAAACTAGATCAATCTCCGATAGCAACAACAAAAGTACCAACGTTATCTCCTTTTTTTTATCACGTTTTTTCCAGCATTTTTTTCTGCGCTGCCCGAGTTTTCCAAATATGTGATCCTTTGATCCGGCATTCGTTTAATTTGGAGTTAGCCAGGGGAAAAAAAAGTTGGGATGTCCATTTGGTATATTAAAGTTTATTTTGAGGGTTGTACAATATGAAATCCATTAAAATGGTTGAATCTCGATCATAAGATCGAGTAAATAACCTAAAAATGCAATAAAAGAGAATGTTTTAGGGCTTTAGGGCATTTTTCTATATTTTGACCACAAAAAATACCCATTTTACTAGATTTGTAGTCGTTTCCCTAGATTTTTCGGCCAATAGAAACCCTTTTAGTTTTGGGACCAAAAAATTTGATGGATAAAACTACCTTCTATTAAAACTTCTGAATTACGGGATGGAATTATTCATAATCAGAAGCTAGTTTTTAACGAGGAAGATCCCTAGCGGTGAATGGATGGACTACTTTTTTAAAGCGTATATTTTTAAAGCGATCCTGGCGGAATGCTCCTCAACTATTCATGAATTTAATCCAGGCAATTCTTCCAATATTTCATTTTTTACCTAGTGCAAAGTTTCTTCAAAAATCTCATTATTTCGCATGGAATTTAGCGTTTTTTGTGTGTGAGGAAAAGATTCGTTTTTATAACTAAAACACGAGAAGTTGGAAGTTAGCTTTCCGGGTCCTTTTTCGAAGGTGACAAATTACACTCGAGAAGTGGCTTCTTGTAACTTTGCCCGTAGAAGTCGGAAGTTCTCGGTTAACTTTTCGATTTATCGAGTCGAGCTTTCAAAGCGGGAATAGGACTCGTAGTTACCTCCGGAGGAAAAGCCCCTCAAGAGATTTCTGATTTACAAACCTCCTTTTTAAACACGAAACCCACAGATTTCGCAATTATAAACGCATAAAATGAAGGCACTCAATCAAAATATTGACTGAGTGAAGGGTCCCGAGGGTGTTTTCTCTGACCACTTGAATTATTCATAATCAGAAGCTAGTTTTCAACGAAGAGCCCCAGGGTTTCAAAAAACTCGGTTAACTTTTTAACACCCGTTAATTTTTTTTATCGGATTCTTTTTAAATATTAAGGATCCGAAATGTGAAACTTCCTTATAAAACATGTAAGGTGTTGTTTACAACACGTGAGTTTTACGATGTTATTAAAGGGAACCTTCTACCTTTTATGATTAAATAAATCAAAACCTCTCAAGTTCTGAATATAGAAATTTACCTTTTTGTAAGAATGGAAATCTGGGAGCCAAAATTGGCTGAACAAAAAATTGCCAATAAAACTTTTCATTTATGCAAAACATGAAAATAAATCAACCAATGGACAAAAAAATATACAGTCCTTTTAATAATAACTAACCCAGTTATTCTTTACTTCAAAAAAACTTTTTTTTCCGTCTCTTTCTCTCTTTCCATCCATAAATATTTCCGGCTGTTAAAAAGTTGTTTGCTAAAATGAGAACTTGTCCGTGTATAGAGATGAGAATATTCTTGAAGTCCTTACTTCTTCAAACTGCCCAAACTCAACTTAATTTTCGTCTCAAAGTTTTTTTTCTCTACTTTTTATTTCTTGCAGTTTTTTAACGTCTGAAGGTAAAATAACGAACTCAAGGTAGATTTTCTTTTCTTCGGCGAAATGCAAAAAACGTAAAAATGATAAAAACGCCCTGGTTGAAATATCATGAAAAATCTCTCAATTTCTCATAGCATTTACTACAAAATAAGGGGATATGAGGGTTTTAAGTTGGTTGCTTTGTACATATTTCGTTGTGAGCAACGGTTTTCGGTTTTCCCTTCTATCTTGGAAACCGTCGCTCAAAACGAAAAAATGTCCTAAGTAAAAGTTGTAGGTACTGAAATTTACTACAAAAATTTTTTTATTCATTATTTGCGTAAGAGCAATTTAACACTTCGTTACTCACGTCGGGTCCCTGCGGACCCGACTGTCTGTTTTTTCAATATTTCTTAATTTTATGCTTCTCAAATTGCCCAATGGGATTTATCTATTCTATTTATTTGATAAGAGCTACTGTTAGGTTATGTTTTTACTTTCTAATACTAAAATTTATAGCTAAGAGAGGCATATTGACCCGACGTGAGTAACTACGTAACAAGAATATAATTTTTTTTTTCTAATTTCCCCTTTTTTTATTGATACGTGGTTACTCACCTCGGGTCCGTAGGGACCCGATGACGTCATTTTATCCCGCCATTTTACTCCTTGAACCAATAGAACCACATAATTTCGGGTCAATTTGACCCGAGGTGAGTATTCATGTTACAAAAATAATGAATTGATACTGCATTTTTAGAATATTTAATTTCAATTTCCAAATATATAACGTATTTTTTTGCATAATGTGTAATTTTTGTAAGAATATTTAGCATTTCAATTATTTAAAAAAAGCAGCTTGAAAAGCAATTGGAAGTTAGTTATATATGCAATCAATTTTGAAAAGTGTAAGATTGAAGGAATACACTTTGGGAGGAGCAAGTTTCAAGTCATCAATAAATAATCAAAATAATTGATTTCCAATTTTTAAATTTATTAAATCAAAAGAAAAACGTTAAAAGTGATCAAAAAAATTGAGTATTTAATAAGTTTACATCGTTTTGGACATAATTCACTAATTTAAATACTCGGGTCCGCCCAGACCCGAGGTGAGTAACCATGTAACTTTGTCCACGTGAGTAACGAAGTGTTAAGGAGTTATGAGGTTAAAACTAATAATCCTACAGAGCCTGTCTGAAAACTTAAAACCTTCATATCTCCTAAAATATCGCTCTGACGGAAAAAAATATTAAGATATTTTATGTAGTAAATTTCCGTAGCTACAACTTTTAATTAGGACATTTTTTCGTTTGAGCGACGGTTTCCAAGATAGAAGGGAAAAACCGAAAACCGTTGATCACAACGAAATATGTACAAAGCAACCAACTTAAAACCCTCACATCCCCTTAAAATATTGATAAAGGATATGTTGGGGATTGGAATATTTTTTAGTTTGAGGGAGAAGATGGTAACACTGTAAGTGTCTCCTTCAGGTGCATCCTCTCGCTGTGCTTAGACGTACTCTTTTGGCTGTGTGTTGAAGTGGATGGGTACAGCCCTTATGCGAGAGAGGGCACTCTTCGGATGGTAGTCTGGTCTGTGCTCTCGGTGTCCGTGAATGGCGAAAGAGGGCTGAAATTTGAGAAGTGCCACCAGAGGAAGTGTCCTCTTTTCTCTAAAACTAATCAATTGGTGTTTAATTCAACTTAGTAAAGTGAAGATAGTGTTCTATTCCTCGGCCCAACGTCGGAAGACTGCGAGATTTCATAGTTTTCCGGCTTGCGTCTACATCTTCCCCTTATTTCCCGATAGAATTTTGAGAATGGGCCTTTTATCTTTTGTCTAAAAACTATTACAAGATGCTAATCTGGTTTTTTCGGCCTTCGCGCAGTAGGAAAGACGAACATTCCTTTAAAAAATTGCCTTCCCCGAGAGACTATTTCCCTTTTTTTATTTGACATATCAATTTTGTAATAAACGCTCCGTTTCATGAGACTAATTTTCATTAAAAGCCCATTTCAAAAGAATCTCATATAGATCACGTTTTACGCAACGTTTGATGTCAATATGAAAAGTTTCCCTTTGATTTCTCCTTTATTAAAAGCGGGAGGGAATTCGAGGGATGAAAAATATGATGATTACAATGATTACATAGCAGCTGATTACCTGGATTACACCAATTATCGGGTCACCCCCTCCTCCATTACACGGACACGCGTGATCGTAACACGCTGTTTAGGGTCCTGTAAATTCGTCCTCGTTTCACGATAATCCTGTTTACAATGCAGTAACCGAATCAGTGAATTTTCCAATCGCAGAATAAATTTGTCAAGCCTATCCTAATCTTGTAGAAATAAACTAAAAAGTGGGGGAAAATGTCAAAAATTATCCAGCTGCTTCAAAAATCCTGATTTCCTTTAGCCATTCAAACTGCGATGGACGAAGGATGCTCGTTTTATTACACAAAGTTTGTTTTCCTTCATTAGAGCTTTCCTTGCGAGAGAAAAAAAATTAACTCCTATAGTGAAAACGAGGGGGTTAATTTTTTCCTCTCGCAAAGAAAGCTCGTTTGCGAACACGAGTAACCTAAAACCTTTTAACTTCCTTAAAGAAGTTATTGTGATACCCTCGACGTCGGGTTTTCGGGGAAGGGTCTTCCAGACCCCTTAGGGTCAATTCGAATATTGATCTTTACCGATCTCAACTTTGTCTGTGTTGCCGGCCGGCCGTCCGCCCGTAGCATTTTTTCTGGCCACACTTTTCAACCGATTTTCACCAGAATTTCACCAAATTTTCTTTAGTCGGTGAAGAAGAAACTAACAAGGGCAATTTTTGCATTTCGAAAAAATGGCGGAGATACGTCTGTTAGAAATATTAAAAAAATTCGCTACGGCCGAACCGGTAATCCGATTTTCACCAAATTTTCACCAATTACTCCTTATATTTTTTAAGAATTTTTGGTGTAAACAATTGCCACTTTTTGATTATTATTTTTTAGTAGGGAGAGATTTCATACTTTTACGCATTACGAGAGGCTTATCCGTCGGCCAAAAGCCCATTATTCCTACCTTGACACTTAAAAAATTTTTCGAAAAAAAATCGGAAAATTAAAAAAAAAATTGATAAAAAAATTTTTTTGACAAAAAAGAAAATTTGGAAAATTTTTCGAAAACAAAAAAAAATCCCCTTCTGGTATACTTCCCCCTCCGTTATACTTTTCCTGACTTATACTTCCTCTCCTTATACTTCCTCTCCTTATACTTCCCCTCCCTTATACTTCCCCTCCCTTATACTTCCCCTCCCTTATACTTCTCCTCCCTTATACTTCCCCTCCCTTATACTTCCCCTCCCTTATACTTCCCCTCCCTTATACTTCCCCTCCCTTATACTTCCCCTCCCTTAGACTTCCCCTCCCTTAGACTTCCCCCTCCTTTGTACGTCCCCTCCGTTATACTTACCCCTCCTATATTGTTACTTCTCTTTAAGGAAGTTTTCGTTGGAAGCTCTTCAAACCAGTACTTTTTTTTCTCTCTCCCTCTCCTTCCTAGTGTGTAGGTAAAACATATTGAATGAGATGAACGAAGTCTCGAAAATCTCCTTTCCAAAACCTTTTTTTAGGTTGAACTCGAAATTAATCCGACACCCGTGAAAGACGAGATAAGCCGAAAATTTAATAATACAAATCCCCATAGAGCGGACTTGTTAAACATCCATAAATATACCGAGGAGAATAGTAGGAGAAAAAAAAAAAGCCGAAGAAATTAATAAAACGTTTTGAAATCTGTCAAAACAGAACTTCAAATGATATGAGGGCGTCGTAAATCTTTTTGGTCGATTTCATTTTTTTTTTCTAGCTTCTTAAGCCGTCGCGTCGGCCTTTCGAAAGGGAAAAATTCAAGTTTCCGGAGGGCCTAGTTTCAATATTTCAGGATTGGAGTAAAGCCAAAGTAACATCTGTACGGTTCCGGCGTTCTTTTTTTTTCGCCTCAAGTGCGATTCTTGAGATTATATTTGATGCTGTTTTATGTCCGTTATAACAAATAGAAAAAAGGTCATTTTTTAGCCAAAAAACGCTCAAATGTCTATTATAAAGGGGTTATCTCGGGCCCTTCTGTCAGAAAACTCCTGAAAGTCCGATAAAAAGAGGTTTTTTTTTCGGTTATATGTATCAAAAAATGTCTTTTCCTTCGGATACTCCAAAACTGATCAAAAATCTTGCATAATTGAGGTATATTACACCAGGTTCGCTAGTTGTCTACGGTTTAAAAACCGTTTAGAAAACCTATTTTTTACAATTTTCATTATAAATACTGTGTAATCCTTTAAAATTTGGTTAAAAGGCCCAACAATTTTGTTTAGTTGAGTTAAATTCCACCAGGATCGCTAGCGGTCTTCGGTTTAAAAGAATCTTGGCGCAACTGGGCGCAACCTATTTATTGAAAGTTCTGAGACTGATACTTTGAAATGGGATTATATGGCCTAAAAATGGAGGAAAATTCTTTAAATTTTGTTTTTTCATACGAAACTGTATTTTTCGTTTGTTTTTAGGTCAGTTTCGCTCTCCGCGGATAACGGAGCACCCTTCGGACGCGATAGTTCCGAAAAACGATCCGGTGACGTTGAACTGCAAAGCGGAAGGGAAGCCCGAGCCGAGGATCGACTGGTACAAAGACGGTGAAAAATTAGACCTCTCGAGCCCAGAGTCGAAAACGCATCGCGTCGTCAACTTCGAAGGATCGCTCTTCTTCTTGAGAGTCGCCCACGGGAAAAAGGAACAAGACGACGGCGTCTACTGGTGCGTCGCCACCAACCAAGCGGGAAGCGCAACAAGCAGAAATGCTACTTTACAAGTCGCAGGTAAGCCTTTCATGTTTTTATAACAGGTGACAGGAAAAGATAATCAATGACAAATCAGAGTTTAAGCGAAGTGTCTGGCCAATCCGATTTTCAAGATAAGGAAGTCAGAAAAAAATTTGTTACCAAATTATACGCTGCGCTTTCCCTTCAGTATATTTTTACTGGATCCCTCATTTCAGCCGTCGCTTTCGACGAAAAGGTCCGCGAGTATGCCTTCGACCATTCCATCATCGGAATCGTTTTGTTCATCCCCGCTTTAACTATAACTTCATCTTCGCGTGTTGTGTTCCGATCCGTGAAAGTTTTCCGTGCAATTTAATATTATTGGTGTTGATGGCTTTCGCTTATGCGGGAACATTGGCAATGGCTTCTGCCGTTTTTGAAATCTTCGTTATCTACTGGGCAGTATTCGGTTTATCGGCGATCACTTTCTCGGTGACGCTTTTCGCGAAATGTACACCGTGTGATGTCAAAGGGTGGACATTTTACCTCTTTTACGCAATTATAGTAGCTTGCGTCATCGCTAGTATCGCTGTCTTCACTTCTATTTTCGCAGTCGCTACCATCCTTGAGCTATCTCTGGCATGCGTTGGACTTCTTTTTTGGTCCTTCCAATTGGCAGTCATTACTCAGTTCATTCTTTCCGAAATTCTGGGTAAAATAGATCCCGAAGAAATCGTCTTATCTTTAATACTTTTTCACGCCACAGATATCATATTCTTGCTTATCACTGGAAAGTGTAGAAAACCTAAATAAATTTCTTCGAAACATGTGTTTGTTGGAGATGGATAGTGTGAGAAGAAGAGGGGATAGAAGGAGTAGGAATAGATGCGAGGAAGTGGGGATGCAGTGGTAAGGAGGGGAGACAGAAGGAGTAGGGATAGGCGCATATAAGAGAGGAGTGGAAGAAATAGAGAACAGTCCACTCTACCAACTTGAGGCGCGAAGGGGTAGGGATAGATGGATATGAGAAAGAAGTAGAGGGGATAGAAAGAGCGAGGAGTGGGATACATAGATAGTGGTAAGGAGGGGAGAGAGAAGGAGTAGGGATAGGTGCGTATAAGAGAGAAGGATTGGAAGAAATAGTGAACAGTCTACTCTACCAACTTGAGGCGAAAAGAAGTAGGGATAGATGGATATGAGAAAGAAGGAGAGGGGATAGAAAGAGCGAGGAGTGGGGATACATAGATAGTGGTAAGGAGGGGAGAGAGAAGGAGTAGGGATAGGTGGATATAAGAGAGAAGGAGTGGAAGAAATAGTAACACTCCACTCTACCAACTTGAAAAGCCCTAACAACCAATCTATTCATCTGATTTTTGTAAAACCAAGATATTCGTAAACATTCTTTCCATCCTATAACAAGTAGCCAATTTTTTTAAATATTTGAAGAAGCCAAATATGTAGGAAGGGATCTCTAATGAGCGGTATTCAGAAACCTTTTTGATTATGAGAAAGGGACGTTTTTGGCGAAGTTTGCCCCTGAATGTTGAATCCGATTCTAATTGCGGGTGTCAGGAGGTCGCGAAATATACCAGGGGAGAAAAAAAAAACCCCCCGCCACTCAATTGAATATTCAACCTCGCCTTATCTCCAAAGGGTCACAAGAGGGAGTTGAATTAGCAACGGTGGTTAATTATACAGAAATTTTTTTTTCAGCTTTCTATAGAGGGCGAAGAAGTTTTTCCCCGACTTTCCCTTTTATGCTTGTTGTACATTTCTTTAATTAAGGAAATCTGTGGGAAATAAGATTTTTTTTTTAAATATAAAGATTCAAGTTTTCTTCAGAAAGTAGCCCCTTTTTTATGCTAAAAAAAGAACCTTCAATAAGAATTTTAAATAAAAAATTAATGATTACTTAAAAATTTTTGGTCCTCCCGCCTTGAAGCTGGTATAATGTTTGAAGTAATAAAGGATTAGGAAAAGACAATGTAGATGTACCTTTCCCAGGGGTATTGTCTACTCTCTTCCGTAATAGCTTCTTATCCCCACCTCCACCGTAGCAACGCCGTCTACGTCATTATTCACAGATATTAATCTTAATATAAACCGTGCTCTGTTTATCCAATTACTCCTCCTAATGTCTTAACGTTAAGACACTGATTTTGTCCTTCTTCCTCGGGGTCGATCGATGAGGATCCTTTTCATTTCTATCTTTTCTCCCTTTCTTTCTCCCTTTTTTTTCCTGTCCAGACGTCTTAAAAAGCACCCTTCGGATTTCTCTTTTTACGTTGTAGCCAACTTTTATTGTTCAGGAGCTTTTTGTTCCATGAAAAAGAGATTGCATTTCGAAAGAAAACATAATCATTTTAACGGAAAAATGTCGAAAAGACAATTCGCTTTTTGTTAAAAATTTAGGGATTTTTATTTTGGTGTGGTCAGAGTCTTCTGAGACTGCCACTTAGGTTGGGACGATCTGGTCCCGAATATATTTTATATTAAAAGATTGGATGAATAGTTTTGTTGGTATCTCTTTCCAAAGAATTGGCGGGAAACGAGGCTTGGTGAAGAAGATGACGGAGCGCTTTTCTCCATCTCAAGGTCAACTCTCGTTTTTATTTCTCCAAGTCTCATTTTCGCCAGTTTTAGAGTTCTAACTGTATAAATAAAAGAGAAAGTCTCGGTTTTTAAGACATTTATCTTAGTGTGTTTCTGGTCCTATAAGACGTAGTAACTTCAATTCCAGCGCCTCCGAGGACCGCTAACTCTCATCTACAATCCCCTAAAGTTCAGCGTCGAATTTCCAGTTCAGGAGTTTGCCATTTTATAGGTTTGGACGAGCTGATCTCAAATATATTTATATTAAAAGATTGGATGAATAGTTTTGTTGGTATCTCTTTCCAAAGAATTGGCGGGAAAGCGAAGAAGATGACGGAGCGCTTTTCACCATCTCTTATTTTCGCCAATTTTAGAGTTCTAACTGTATAAATAAGAGGGAAAGTCTCCGCTTAAGGGAAAAAAAGCGTAATTTTATCTTTTAGCGTAATGAACAGATGACTAAAGTTGATAAACAAAGTCATTAATAGGAAGTTTCGGTTCGGGATGTACTCGGGTTCCCTTCATTAAAAGGCCTCGGGTTTTCGCAGATAAGAACCCCCCGTATCGACTTGCAATATTTCATTGCTTATCTTTCAAAACTCGTGGTGGAAAGTAAAAAAAACGGGGGAAGGGTAAAACTTTTTTAATAACCGGAAAAAGGGGTAAGATTAGTCCATCTGGAAAAAGTCGGGAAATTTTTTTACGACTTGAGGAAGTCTTATCTTCAACGTGAAACATGTGCGAAAATGAACAGATAACCCACTTTCGGGGAAAATCCCCCTTTTTTATCATTGAGGAAGATTTTAATAATTTTCTGTAAAACTTTTTATAAAATGCCTTGATAAGGAATTCAGGGATTCCAAGTTTAGGCCCCCCCGAAGTCAATCGGAGTTCCTGACTTCGGAGATAACTCTTAACCCCACAAACTGTTGTAAACTATCCGAAATTCACCATTATTGCTGACCGATTAATTCCTAGTGTTCAATGGGGCGAATATACTCTTCACCCTAAAATTGGCGTTATTCCCTTTTCTTAATTAGATTTGACCGATACTCGATGGATTCCCCAGTATATTGAGGTAAAGAGTAGATAAAGCTAGTTGCAAAAACGGTTGTCGTGATGGATTCTTCGTAATATTCGTCTCCAAGCAGCAGATAGACCAGCTGGGTGCGATAGATTTGTCACTTTGCTTGATTTTGGAGTATAGGAAGGAGCTGATAGACCAGCCAAGTGTGTCTGGCTGATGGCGAGATGGACAGCGTAAAGAGAGAAAACCAGCTATGTCTAATAAATATGACTGATGGCAGGATGGATTCTACAGTATTCTTCTTATAGACCTGCTGGGTGTAACAGCTTTCACCTTTCCTTTTGGATTCTGCAGTACAGTGAAGTAAAAAGCACATATGCAATGAATTTGGCTGATGTCATGGATTCTACAATAGTCTTCTAGGACCAGATAGACCAGCTGGGTGCGATAGATTGTCCGATTGCTTGATGATTTTATAGTATAGAGCAGATTGACCAGCTAAGTTTAATGAAGTGACCATGGCGGGATGGATTCTACAGTAGTCTTCTAGCAGACCAACTGGGTGTAACAGATTTCGCGGATTCTTTCATGGATTCTGCAGTGAAGTAAAGAGCACATATAGATAGCTAAATGCAATGAATTTGGCTGATGTGATGGATTCTACAATAGTCTTCTAGCACCAGATAGACCAGCTGGGTGCAATAGATTGTCCGATTGCTTGATTTTGGAGTAAAGTAAAGAGCAGATAAACCAGCTTACTCAATAATCAGAACTAATAAAAAATCAAACGTTAACAGATTTCCCGTGTATTTTCACGCCTTAACAATTAAAGAGTCTTCAAAAGTTTTCTTCTGTCTCCGTTCCAAGTTGTACTTATGTCTAATCTAAGCGGACCACAAAAGTAATAAAGTATTTACAGGCAATAAGGAAAACTTTTCCAGTTTTCCTTTTTCTTTCTCCCCTTCTTGAGACAGTTTCGAAACAAAAATGGACAAAAAAAGTTCTAGTTTTTAACCCAGATTTGGAAAAATCCTTTAGTTTATGATTGAGAAAAAAAGAGGGTTGGTATTACTGAAAATAAGTCCTTGAGATTTTTTTTTTTCCTCCTCAAATGTTCTGGGAAATCTTCTAATTTGAGCGGTGGAAATTTCTCAAAAGGAAGATTTTAATTCCCCCTCTTCATGAGATTAACTCCCGGTTGTTTTGTCGAGGCTTTTTCCCCTTTTAATCCGTTTTAATCTCCGCCGAAAAGCGTTCGAGTGTTTTGTTTATTCTTTAACAATCTCCTTCCCATTTTTCAAATAAATTCTGAAATTTCTATATTTTTTTACCACGAAGTTAAAAGTTTTAATTGAAAGGGACAGCGTAAGCGGAAAGCGGGGGATTCAAGAAAAATGAAAAGTCATCGGGACTAATTAAAAGTTGGTGAACTACGTTTGAAATTTTTTTTCCTTCTCTTTTTCTCTTATTATGAATATTTTATGAGGATAATTACGTTAATAAGGACGAAAAAACGCTCACATAGGAGTTTTTAAATGTTTTTTGAAAAAAAGAGAACACGATAGTGTCGCCATTACGCGCTTCCAGAAGTAGGAATAGGGAGTCCCCTGAGAAGGAAAATTTTTGAGTCTGTTTGGCCGGTAGAACACCGTTCAACATAACGCATTTCACCATAAAGCAGTTGGACATAAAAAAATCTGCATTTCGACCAGATATGTAGTTCACCATAATGCGTTTCGGCATAATGCGAACGTAATGCTCTCAAAAGTTCAATTTTGAGAATAATGCTTTCAACATAAAGCGTTTCGCCATAAACGGCTTTTACTAATTTTTATTGCATGTGTATTCCGCAAGGGGGTTGATTTTACTATCATATTATTAACCAATAAGAAATGACTGTGATAACGACGCGTTTCGGCTTAAAAAGCCTCGTCAGGTGAGACCTATATCAATCATTTCTGTCTTTTCACTGTGCCTCTATCTCCTCCGTTATTGGTTAATTGTTTGATAATAAGGACTTTTTCAATAAATGCAAGTCGACATAAAAAAAGTGCAAGTCACCATAACGCTTCTCACCATGAAAGCCTCTCTTTGAACTTGTTGTTTCGCCATAAAACTGTTTCTGTCGTTTGGGCATAATACATCTCACCATAAACTGGGGACAGCCAAAGAGCAAGCGTACTTTCTCAGTTTAAAAAGCTTAAACGTTTAACCGTTAAACGTTTAAAACGTTTAATCTGGTGGACGGGCGTTAAACATCTCTGTTACCGGGTTTTGGGTCGTTTTCATTTATTTTCTGGTGTAAAAACACCCGTTTAATCAGATGCCCAGGCGTTAAACATCTCTATTACCGGGTTTTGGGTCGTTTTCATTTATTTTCTGGTGTAAAACACCCGTTAATCAGATGCCCAGGCGTTAAACATCTCTATAACTGGGTTTTGGGTCATTTTTGTTTATTTTCTGGTGTAAAAACACCCGTTTAATCAGATGTCCAGGTTTAAACATCTCTATAACGGGTTTTGGTCGTTTCGTTCATTTTTGGTGTAAAAACACCCGTTTTAATCAGGTGCCCGGGCGTTGAACATCTCTATTACCGGGTTTTTGGTCATTTTCTTCAATTTTCAGGCCTATAGCATGTTTTAAAAGAAAGACTTGAGTCGCCAGGAGTTCAAATAACGTTAATCGCTCTCGAAAGACGGTATATCACGGGGTTTTCTCCCTTCTCATTAACCCATCTTAATGAATTACAAATAAACAGTTTTAGGCGGAAAGATATCGCAACGATTTACAAACAGACTTCTGTTTGCGGAAGCTAATCGTTTCATATCTTCATCAAAGTACCCCCTCTTCACCCCTTCATAAATCTTCAGCGTTATTATTTCTCCTTTTTTTTTTTCTCCGAGGAGTTCAGAGGCGCCTCTGGAAATACTCGAGAGTAATTAGTCTAAAACGCTCAAAAAGTCTGAAAATATCGACTTTTAGCGCTGTATTTAAAAAGCGAGAGAGAGGGAAAAAATAAAAAGTAAAAAGAAATGAAGTTTGTAAAGAAAAAGCACAAGATTCGTATTTACCAGCGCATAAAGCCTTTTACCCCCTTTTCTTTATTTTAAAAAACAATCCCCAGGGAGAAAAAGGAAAATAGAAAATAATAGAAAAAGAATAATAGAAAAACCTTTCTTTTCCATTTTCTGTCTCGAAATTCTCTTGAAAATGAAAATATGTAAGGATTACAATAAATGAAATTTAAAAAATTAATTTAAAGTGACTGCACCCCAAAGGATTAAAGACAAAAAACGCCCGTTCTGATTAAACGGGTGTTTTTACACCAGAAAATAAACGAAAACGACAGAAATATGGTAAAAAAGACGTTTAACGGCCTGGTCATCTGATTAAACGGACGTTTTTACACCAGAAATGAAAAAAAACCACCCGAAATCCGTAATAGAGATGTTTAACGCCTGGGCACCTGATTAAACGGGTGTTTCTACACCAGAAATGACCCGGTAATAGATGTTTAACGCCCAACAATCTAAGATTGTTGAAGGGCCTAGAATGATTAAAAGTCTCTTTTTTGTGAGACATCATAACTTTTATGACGTCACAACGTCGCGACGTCACTGTTTTTTATCGTCAGTATATAATGAGAAAAAGTAGAACTTTTTATTTCCGTTTTATGAACTCCGGGGGAGGAAAAATAGGCAAATATTTCACTCCCTCTTCCCGTTTTCAAGAAGATTAATCCGTGTAATATTTTCAGTAAACGGAAGAGGGACAAAAGGCGAAGGATTCGGGCGGGTAAAGTGAGTGTTCTGAGGAAGACGAGGGGCTTCTAATGCGGTCCACAATTACTTCTTAATTAAAAACCTCTTGTAATTTAATCTCGCCTCAGCATTTTTCAACTTTAAAAGGATCTTCTTGAGCGTAAGCCGAACGTTTAGATCATTAAAGGGACCCAAAAACGTGGAATTCACGCGGGAAAACAAATCTGCCGCTATCGCCTCCGGGCTGTCAATTGGGGGTCGAATTTCAATCATTTAAAACGTTTTTTAAAAATATTTTATTTGCTCGGACTCGATAATAAAGAGAGGGACAAATTAGCTTTTCGAGCCGGAGGGCGCGCGCGGCGGAAAGAGGGTGAAAATGCAAATTGGCAATTAAATTTGAATTAATTCCGGCGAACTGGGCGAAGGAGGGACGACTAAGCGTGAGGGGGGGGGACCAATCAAAGTTTCTTAAAATAGATTATTTTCGTCATAATAAAGATTTCCTGGGAGGTGTTTGAAACGGGAACAACAAGAGTGTATACGTGTCGACATAATGCAATTGAACTAAAGCTCTCAATCGTTCAAAATTTTGAGCATAATGGATTTCAACATAAGGCAGTTCTCCGTAACTTTTTCAATAACTGCAATTCGACTAAAAAGAACTGAAAGTCACCATAACGCTTCTCACCATAAAAGCCTCTCTTTGAACTTTTTGTTTCACCATAAAACTGTTTCTGTCGTTTGGGCATAATACATCTCGCCATAAACTAGAGACAGCCATTTAAAACGTGATTATGGCGAAACGACAAAATCTTAAAACATGACATTTATAATGCATTTGACCATAAAACTGCAACAATCGCGAATTACCATTCACCTTAAAAATGCAACTCACATAAAGAAAATATCGAAAACGTTCACCATAATGCATTTGAACATATACATCTCTACAAAAGAAGAGATTTAACACTGTGTTTCGACATAAAATTTTTCGTTTCAACATAACGCAGTTGAACATAAAGGAAACTTTCATATTTTAAAGAACTTTTTTTTTCGTCAACTGTTTCTGTTGTTTGGGCATAATACATCTCACCATAAAAGCAAGCCTATTTTCGCCGTTAAAACGCGATTATGGCGAAACGACAAAAACCTTAAAACTTGACACCATAATGCAATTCGCACCTGATTAAACGGGTTTTTTCTAGACCTGAAAACCAAAGAAAATGAAAGTAAGCTTTGCAATTTTTTTTCCCCGTTTCAATTGAAGTATCGATTAGTCCGCAAAAAGGGGAAATGAGAATCGATTTCTTTAATACAGTTTCCCACAATTGTATGAAATTCAGTTTGAATACGGTTCAAATCACATCCGTCTCATTATTCAAAATCAGATTTCAGGAGGGGCCCCTACGAAAAGGGAGATTTAAAAACTGCTATCAGACACATTATTCAAACGTCATTTTTGCATGGATTTATTATTTTCGAGACAATCGTCGAAAAAAGAGGGAGAGAAATATGTTTCTTGTGATAAGGAAACCTTTTTCGAGAAGGGAGGGGAAGGAATAATCACGAGAGTAATTTGTCAACTGTAAGCGAGGAATCATTGTTTTCAAACCCACCGCTGTGAAAATCTTCATCTTGGGCTTTTACCTATAATTACGTGGTTTTTGAAAGGGTATAACTACCATTCTCAAGAAGAAAAGAATAAATTAATTATTTTTTAACTTCTCATAGACACGTATTTACCCTTCAGGGGGGAGGGTCATCGGTTATGTCCCAGGCCGCCATTTTTTTCTGGGAATACTTCACCGCTATATGTATTATATCTAAGCGAGTAGCTTATCTCACTTAAAATAGTTCCATGGGGTTCCACCTGGGTCTATCGATCAGTAGATAAGAATGATAAGATTCAATGTCGATTAAGAGTGTTTACGAATGAATGTTTGTATAATTTATTTACTTATTTAAGTGAATAAATCAAGTTCTTAGAAAGAACGTACGAACATTCATTCGTAAACACTCTTAATCGACATTGAATCTTATCATTCTTATCTACGCGGGCTATGATCCTTAGACCCCAGGCGGAATCCTGGAACTATTTTAAGTGAGATAAGCTACTCGCTTAGCACTCATAGTACCTCACGGATGTACTGAACGACTCATGGGACCGTATATAATATAATACTATCCCCTAAATACTCTCAACTACCGAGCTAGACTAGTGCTTTTTGCTTGAAAATAGTGAGAGGAAGGTACTAAAAATATTAGCATATTATTTATTTTTATGTTTATGTATTTTTGCGTTTCCGTGACAATGTCTCTGGGAGTCGTTTAAAGGTATAAATCTTGTATATGGTCTCCGGGCGTTGTAATAAGGCAGTAGCTCATCCGAAGTACAGGGAATGGGCCGGGCTCGTTGAATTATGGCGTTGCACCTCCCCCTCCTCCCCCTCCTCCGCCTTCTAATTGATGATCTCAGGTTCGAATGGTACAATACGTGTCTCCGAAGGTACGAGGCGCAAATCGATGGAGGGGTGGGAAAAAAGTAATGATTTATGCGGTTTTGAAATTAAAAACATGGGAATGAGGGGCGTAGACTGTATAAAATTGGGGCTGGAAGGGGTGGTTTGTATCATCCCCTATTGTCAGTTTGTTTACTTTTCCCCTCTCGATATCAGAAGTGGGATGTGGAATCTCAATTCCCTAAGCCTCCCCCCCCCCCCCCCCCCCCCCCCCCACCCTTCAACAGACATCTTTTCATGTTGCAACTCTTTCAATAAAAACGAAAAATTGATATTTCTTTACTAACACAAATAAAGGGTCATCGTTGATGTGGGATCCTTCAACTCCGCACAAAAACTCAGGCGCAACATTATTTTTAATAAATGCAAGTCGATATAAAAAAAAGTGCACCATAAGGTTCTCGCGATAGAAGCCTCTCTTTAACTTGTCGTTTCGCATAAAACTGTTTCTGTCGTTTGGGCATAATCACATAAACTAGGGACAGCAAAGAGCAGCCTACTTTCACCTAGTTATGGTGAGATGCTTTTGTTGAATTGCTTATGGTGAACTGTCAAGTTTGTTTTCGTTCACCATAACAGCGTTATAACGGCGTCTGCTCTTTGGCTGTTTCTAGTTTATGGTGTATATGCCAAACGACAAAACAGTTTTATGGCGAAAGACAATTTTTTAAAATGAAAGTTTCCTTTGTTCAATCGACAAATTTTATGGCGAAACAAGTGTTAAATCTTCTTTTTGTTGAGATGTATTCAATATTATGGTGAACGATTCGACTATTTCTTTATTGAGTTGCAGATATTTTTATGGTGAACTCGCGATTTCTATTTTATGGTCAAATGCATTATGGCGATACACTCTTTAATAGGGAGGAAAGTTTAAATCTCTTCTTTATGTGAGATGTATTATGTTCAAATATGGTGACGTTTGACTATTTTCTTTATGTTGAGTTGCGATTTTTTATGGTGAACTAACTCGCGATTTCTGCTATTTTATGGTCAAATGCATTATGGCCGACCTCATACACTCTTAGGGAGGAAAAAAGGATTTTTCGAAAAACAGAGAAGCTACCAAATCCAGAAATAAAGGGAATTTTTTTGGCCTGAAGAGTGAGGAAATGGCCCAAATTAAAATTTTGATAAATTGGAGGGGTTTTTAGGCCAATGACCGAAGAAAACGTGCCGAAATACCGAAAAACAAAGGTCTTAAGGCTCGAAGAATGAGGAAAACACTCAAAATCTACCCAGAAAGGCTGAAAACCCTAGGAAACGGATTTCTTCTAATGGGCTTCTTGATGAATAACCAGAAAAACTTCAAAAATGGATTCTTTCGTCAAAAGAGTTATGAATTGCCCATGAATGTCGGGTTTGACACCCCACAATCCCTTACGGTTTGTGCCCAAATGATATCCTTCTTAAAGAAAAGTGGAACCTAATATGAAGCGAAGTGTGACTTTCTGCCCGGAATCCTCGGCCTTTTCGGGCTAGAAGGGAAGAGGAAAAAAAGGAGACTTTTTGTGAGGGGTCTATCCCTGATTCCTCCTTATTGAAAAGGAGTAATTCAGATGATAGAAATCTCCTTCCCTCCGGACTCCCCTTCATTCACGCGTCTCGAAAATTGGGTTCGAGATTGTCCTCTCACCCTCGACGCTTAAAAAAATCCATTATTTTGAACAGATTCTCCTTTTATAAACGTCAAGTATTTCAATGTCGGAATAAATTCAAATTTTCCACGAAGGTTTCCACCTTTGGGAAATGGACGGAGTTGTAACGTAATAAAAAATAATTACCTGTTGTCCAAAAAGGATGGGGGAAGCCGTCCCCGAGAGAGGGGCCCTTCCCAGGGGGTTTTAAAAGGGTCGAAAGTTTTTCCAAACCCTTTTTATATAAAAATATAAACAATAATTTGATTCTTTTTTATACCTGGTATTCGTCATGTAATTAAAGCAGGAGGGTATGACGGGGGGGAGAGCGCTTTGTCTCTGGTTGGAACAAAGGGTTTCTCGTCCCTGGGCAACCTGGATACATTGTGACCCCACCCTAATTACAAACGAGAGATCACAATGGTTTTCCAGCATAGGAAAGCACACCCGAAGCATAGGTCCCCCCCACTCCCATATTCTCGTTATATTAATTTGTTATACGGATGCTTCTACAAAGCCTACTTGATACAATACCCAGAAATGCGTTCATAAAGAATCTAATGAAAATCCTAAAGCTCTTTATATCACTATTTCAAACCTTTGTCATATTTACATCAGGAAATAACTTTTTTAATCAATTTGGAATTTTCTCATGTGTTCTGACTTTCCTTGTACCGTCACTGCGCATTTTAACTTTTTTTTTCCTGCTTCAACATTTCACCGTGTGATTGCGATAAACATAAAATTTGCGTGATTGCGCATAGGTAAACTTACACATAGAGAAAGAGGAGAGATGAAGAGCTCGTGTTTCTAAGCGGCGTCTTGAATTGCTTTTTATCTGGGAATGGTACTGTTAAAACACAGTTTTTAGAAAATTAACAGAATACTGAAGGAGGAAGCCGGCATTTCGCGCCCGTCGCCAAGGGGAGCTTTGAAACGGGAGCACATTTACGGTTTACGTTTAAGTGGGCGAGCCCGCAAGACTTCCACGTATAAATTCTTTAGCCCCCTTTACCCTTTTCGTCTGATGCTAGAAACTACCTTCTGAGAAGATTTTTAGGTGTTTCCTTAAGTCTTTTATCCGATTTTTAGGCGTTTTTTGGGGTCAATTAGCCAAAAAACGTTTAAATTTATAAAACTTGGAAGGTTTCTTTGCTAATTTATAAAGCAAAAGCAAAAATTTTTTGGAGTTTCTTCGTTTTTTTTTTTTTTTAATTTTTATTTATTTTTTTGACAAAGAAACCATTTTTTTTGCCTTGTTTTGGAAGTTTCCTCGCTCTTTTTGCCGAAAATGATCCCTTTTTTTCTGGATGTTTTCTTCGCTCATGCAAGAGAGAAAAAAAAATCTTTTTAACCCAGTTTTTCCTAGGTTTCCAGGAGGTTTTGGGGGGTTTTCCTAATTCTAAAACCTCTAAACACATTTATCCGGGCGTTTTCAGCCACTCTGTCCAAAAAGTTGCTTTCACTGGTTTTTCGACCATGAAACCTTCTTTTTTTCCGATTCGTGGTAGTTTTTCTCGATCTATATGCCACTAAACGCCATTATCGCTTTTCCGGGCGTTTTTCTTTGCTCCTCAGTCAAAAAAACCTCCTTTTCACCGCAAATTCGACCAAGAAACCTTCTTTTTCTCGATTTGTGGTAGTTTTTCTCGTTCTATAGGCCACCGAACGCCCGTTTATCGCTTTTTGGGGCGTTTTTTCAGTCACTCTGTCCAAAAATCATGCTTTTCTGATTTCGACCGAGAAAACCATCTTTTTCCGATTTTCTGGTAGTTTTTTTCGTTCTGTAGGTCACTAAAACGCCCATTTATCGCTTTTCTGGGCGTTTTTTCAGTCACTCTGTCCAAAAACTGCTTTTCACGGATTTTCGACAAAAAACCCTTCTTTTTTCCCGATTTGTGGTAGTTTTTCTCGTTCTATAGGCCACCGAACGCCTGTTTATCGCTTTTCTGGGCGTTTTTTTTCAGTACTCTCTCCAAAAAACTACTTTTCACGGATTTTCGACCAAGAAACCATCTTTTTTTCCGATTTGTGGTAGTTTTTAGTTCTGTAGGCCACTAACGCCCATTTATCGCTTTTCCGGCGTTTTCTTCAGTCACTCTCTCCAAAAAAACTTTTCACCGGATTGTTCGACCAAGAAACCATTTTTTTTTCCGATTGTGGTTTTTCTCGTTTTATAGGCCACTAAACGCCCATTTATCGCTTTTCCGGGTGTTTCTTCACTCCTCTGTCAAAAACCTCCTTTTCACCGGAAATTCGACCAAGAAACTTCTTTTTTCTCGATTTGTGGTAGTTTTTCTCGTTGTATAGGCCACCGAACGCCCATTTATCGCTTTTCTGGCGTTTTTTTCAGTCACTCTGTCCAAAAACATGCTTTTCACCTGATTTTCGACCGAGAAACCATCTTTTTCCGATTTCTGGTAGTTTTTTTTTCGTTCTGTAGGTCACTAAACGCCCATTTATCGCTTTTATGGGCGTTTTCTTCAGTCACTCTGTCCAAAAACCTGCTTTTTACCGGATTTTCGACAAAAAACCTTCTTTTTTTCCCGATTTGTGGTAGTTTTCTCGTTCTGAGGCCACTAAACGCCCATTTATCGCTTTTCCGGGCGTTTCTTCAGTCCTCTGTCCAAAAACTCTCTCCTGTCCAAAACCTCCTTTCACCTGTTTTCTGGAGTTTCCTTGGTTATTTAAGAAAACCCTTTTATCGATTTTGGGCATTTTTCTCGGTTTATAATAGATCTTTGGGCATTTTCTCGGTTTTTCGGTCAATAAACCCCGTTTTAATGTTATTTTCAATGATTTTTAGCGGTATTTTGCACCCCAAAAAACACCTTATAGGCAGGCCAAAATAGGAGCCTTTTTGGGGGGTGAAAACCATTTATGATAACCATTTAAAAATTTTGTTTATTTAAATTTTTAACCCCCCCAAAACTTAAATGCTTTTTTTTTTTACAAAATTAAAGGATGAAAAAACAAGTAAAAAGTTTCCCTAGTTTAAAACGCCGGTTTTCATTCATTACTTCCGCCTTGTTCCGACAGGGGGCAAGTTCCGCTTTTTTTTTATTTACCACCAAGGAAAATACGAGACCGGATTTACTGTGAAAAAATAAAAGTTTCTCTTTTTTTTTCTTTCTCTCCCTAAATAAAATTGCATTAGCATACACCCTGTTTAAACCAGAGCTCCTCCCCACATGTCACCTTTAATAATGACCGCGTGAAAAATTCATGCCACGGACAGACATCCAAAAGTTAAACAAAAAAAAATTTTTTGTCCACTTAAAAAGAAATTCTTTTTAACCGAGATAAATGAGATTTTAAAATCAATACAGGGCGTAAAAGCGGTTAAATAAACACCCGTATATCGTGACTATCGCGTAATGAATGTTATGATTGGATAATGTTCCTCTAATCAGCTAATGTTCCATTGTTAACGAAGGTGGTCCCGTCGAATACAAAGGCTTTATCAGTATGCTATACCTTAGGGTTAAGTTATTATATGCAAATTTTCCTAATACCTTTGAGATTAAACTGAAATAATTAATAATTATTAATAATAGATTCTTATGTTTTACTAATCCATGATTAATAATCAAGGCGAAATTAAATGATAATCACAGCATTTCGCGGTCAAAAAACTGAAAAAACGCCTTCAAATACCCCAAAAAGAGAGTTTTTTAGGATGGTAAAAAATGTTAAAAGGTGATTTTGAGGAAAGACGTTAAAAGGGAAGTTTTTTAGGTCAAAAAACCGAAAAATTACTCACCATAATGCAATTCGCACATCCCCCCTTTCTGGTAATCATCAGTTTTGAGTGTATACGTGTCGACATAATGCGGCTCGCCATAATTCATTTGACTATAAAATAGCAGAAATCGAGTTACCGTTCATTATAGAAAATCTGCAGCTCAACGTAAAGTAAATAGTCGAAAACGTTCACCATAATGCATTTGAACATAATACATCTCACCATAAAGAAGAGATTTAACACTTTTCCTCCCTATTTAAAGAGTGTGTGGGGTTCGCCATAATGCATTTGACCATAAAATAGCAGAAATTGCGAGTTACCGTTCACCATAAAAAAATTTGCAGCTCAACATAAAGAAAATAGTCAAAAACGTTCATCATAATGCATTTGAACATAATAGTTCTCACCATAAAGTAGAGATTTAACACTTGTCGTTTCGACATAAAATTAGCGCATCCTCGCGAGGGGAAAAAAATTAATCCCCTTGTGTCGTAAAACGAGCTGATCCTATTGGCTGCCTGCTTGCTTTTCCTAGTTTTATGGTGAGATCCTTTATGTTGAGTTGCATTATGGTAACTGTCAAGTTTTTTAGTTTTTTTCGTTTTGCATAATCGCGTTTTAAACGGCGAAAGTAGGCTTGCTCTTTCGCTGTCTCTAGTTTATGGTGGGATGATTATGCCCAAAGATACAGTTTTATGGCTAAACAAGTTAAAGAGATTTTATGGTGAGAACATTATGGTGACGTGCACATTTTTTATGTCGACTTCCATTTATTGAAAATGTCGTTTATTGCAAAACGCTTTATGTTGAAATTATGCTCAAGTTTTTTGAACTTTTGAGAGCTTTATGTTCAATCGCATTATGCCGAAACGCGTAGTACAGATTTTTTTATGCTTAACTGCTTTAGGGTGAAATGGGTTATGTTGAACGTGTTTTTCTCGTGATAAACGCCTAAAAATCCGTCAAAAAGGGATTAAAGAGGCTTAAAGAGCTTAAAGCTTAAAGAGAGGCTTTTATGGTGAGAAGCGTTGTTGACGTGCACTTTTTTTATGTCGATTTGCATTTATTGAAAAAGTCGTTTATGGCAAAACGCTCTATGTTGAAATTTTGCTCGAAGTTTTTGAACTTATGAGAGCTATGTTCAATCGCATTATGCCGTAACGCGTACTACAGATTTTTTTATGTCCAACTGCTTTAGGGTGAAATGCGTTATGTTGAACGGTGTTTTCCCGAGATAAACGCTCAAAAATTCGTCAAAAGAGATTTTCTCAGACTTAAAACTAAGCGAAACCCCCACTTTTCATCGTAAAGGTCTATCAAACAGATAAAAACGTGCAAAAAGGGAGTTTTTTGGACGAAAAGACGAAAAGCCGTGGCAAACGCAAATCAGGTTTTGGCCAAAAAGTCTTGAAAGATCCCTAAAAAATCTGCTAAAAATTGAGATTTTTAGCCAAAAATCCAAAAACTTTGTTTTTAAAGGTTTCTAATGAATCTTTTAAACTTTTTTTTCGCCCATAAAAAATCGTCTAGATCGACAGATTAGCGTTTGAGGTCCGGAGGTTGACATAGTGCCTCCCACTCGCACCCCCCACTACTAGAAACCCATGTCAGAGTCAAGTCCCCAGATAACTCGAGGTCCACCTAGGTTATAAATCAACTACTTTCACCTCCCACCACTTTTTTTCCGCCCCTCTAATCCCGCCCTTTATATCTCCCCTTTTTTTTTTTCAACTCTGCGAAATTGGCCGGTTAAATTTTTTACTCCGATGATAAAAACCATTAACATTTTGACCTTAATAAAAAGAACTGAAAATACATAAAACTTTATCGGATATGGAGGGAATAAAAATAAAAAATTGTTGTTACGACGTTTTGGTTAAGAGAATCTACTTTTTTTATGTTTTTCTATTTACTTATTTACGATAATCGTTAACTTTTTTTTTTTTTTTGAGGTTTAAGGGAGTTTTTAGATTTGTGATTTATGTTTGAGGATTTTAGTGGGCGGGAAATTGATCCGGGATGATCCGATTGGTGACGGGAAGCTCCCGACATCGGATTAAACATTCGCTCTGAAAATTTACACTTTTTTTTCCAAATGAACGACTTCAACACTTTGAAGTTAACCTCCTTTTTTTTTAAACTACCATCCTTCTTTATTTAGGTTTGGCGTGTTAAAAGTACTTGTTTTGAAGAACTTCCAACGAAAACTTCGTTAAAGAGAAGTAACAATATAGGAGTGGGAAGTATAACGGAGGGGACGTACAACGGAGGGAAGTATATGGGAGGGGAAGGATAACAGAGGTGGAAGTATAAGGGAACGAAAGTGTAACGAATGGTGGGGAAGTATAAAGGAGGGGAAGTATAAGGGAGGGAAAGTATAAGGAAGGGGGAAGTTTTTTTTTATTTTTAATTTTTATTATAATTTTTTTTCTTTCTTAGTTTTCTTTTTTCGAAAAATTTTCCAAGTTTTTTCAAGAAATTGTCTAAGTTTTTTTTATTTTTACGAGTTTTTTTTAAATTTTCCGAGGTTTGTTTTTTCTAAAAATTGTCTAAGTTTTTTTAAGAAATTTTCTAATTTTTTTTTAATTTTCCGAGTTTTTTTTTTGTTTTTTTTCTTCTTTTCTTCCCGAAAAATTTTCCGGGTTTTCTTTTTTAAATTTGCGCTTTTTTTCAAAAATTTTCTAAGTTCTTTTTTCGAAAATCTGTATTAGTGTCAAGGTAGAAATAATGGGCTCTTTGGCCTACGGATGTGCTTCTCGTAATGGGTAGAAGTACGAAATTTCTCCCTACTAAAAAAATAATAATTAAAAGTGGTTATTTTTTTACACCAAAAGTTCGTAAAAAATAATGAATTATTGATTAAATTTGAAAATCGGACCAACGGAAAATCGTTGTTCATTTTTCGTGAAAATCGGAAAATCTAATTGCGTAGGCAATATGGCGAAGCCCTCAAAGGGTCTGCCCTTTTTTCCCCTAGTTAAAAAAATGTCACCAACATAAAAAAACAGTTTAAAAAGTCTTTTAAACTGAAAAAAAAACCTTTAATTTACTTTTAGAAAAGTTTTTTCATTGGAAAAAACGTTGTGATTGAAAAAAAAATTAAAAGTTTTATAAATAAAATAAAAACAAACGAAAAAGGCAGAAAGTAAGCCGAAGCACCCCCGTTGGGATCTAAAAGCTTTCGAAATTCAACTTATTTCATAAGTAAACCTTCAAACTTCCGTCGGAAGCGTCTTCTTTTCACGATATGGGTAAATTCGGAAAACTATATTTATATTTGAGACTTCTCAAGGCAATCTCGGGGGGAAGTTTATGTTTGACCGGATCACTCAAGAGTCGGGAAATTATTTATTTTTTTAGCAGGGGAAATTTTTTTTTCCCTGAATAAATCACAAGTGACTAATGGATCCGTTGACGAGGAGAACTCTCTCATTAATCAACCCCCGGGGGTGGAAATTAATTACAAGGGTGTCTTACATGTATGTGGAATTAGGATGTAAGTTCGACAAGGTAAAAGGAAGGTAAAAAATCATTTGAACATTGTGTTTTTTTTGCTAAAAAAATCCTGCTAAAAGTGGACTTCTCGGGCAAAAAACTGAGAAAAACTAAAAGTAGAGTGTACATATTTTGAATTGGATGGAAGGGATGGTAATATGGCGAATTCCCCCGTTTGGCTCATCCATTTTTCAGAAAAACCTGTACCAAAATCAAGGAAATCTCAGATTTTTTTTCAAAGATGCTAAACCCGCACGGCTCTCAAGTCTTTCAGTACCTTTTACGGGGCTTGATAGTTTTTAATATCCGCTTATCTAAAGATTTTTAATAAAATATCATCTTTATAATAAACTTTATCAATTTTTCAATCTTTAGGCCTTCAAGAAAGGAAATTGAACGTTTTTCATTATCTCCTCTTTTGAGTTTTTCATTTATTTTTTTTAACGGCCTTAAAGAAGTTACTTATTGTGATACCCTCGACGTCAATCAAATATTGATCTTTACCAACTTCGTCTGTGGTGCCGGCCGGCCGTACCATTTTTCCGGAACACTTTTCCACAGTTTTCAATCTATTTTCACCAGATTTTCACCAAATTTTCACCAAATTTACTTTAGTCGGTGAACAAGAAACTAACAAAGGCGATTTTTGAATTTCGAAAAAATGGCGGAGATATGTCTGTTTGAAATTTTAAAAATTTCTCTGCGGCCGAACCGTTGGTCCAATTTCACAAAATTTTCACCAATTACTCCTTATATTTTAAAGAATTTCTGGTGTAAAAAAACCATTTTTTCACATTAATTCATTTAGCAGGGAGAAATTTCATACTTTCACCGGCACGAGAGGGACCTCTCTTGGGCAAAAATCCCATTATTTCTACCTTCATACTAAAACAATTTTCGAAAAAAAAGAAAAAAAAACAAAAAAAAACAGAAAACTTGGAAATTTTTTTGAAAAAATAAAATAATAAATACCCCCTCTCTTACTTTCCCTCCCTTATACTTCCCTCTCCGTTGTTCATCCCCCTCCGTTATACTTACTTCCCCTTCCGTTTTACCCCCTCCTTTATACTTCCCCTCATTTATACTTCCCCCTCCTATATTTTTACTTCTCTTTAAGGAAGTATTCGTTGGAAGCTCTTCAAACTAGGGTACTTTAAGTAAAAATTGTATACCTACGTTAATAAAGCCAACTTAAATATATTTTTTGGTGAACTTTGACATAAACGTGGTTATTCGTCGCCCGTCTCGCTAATTAACTGAAAATTGTCCGTACACAAAATTAGACTCTGCGGCTTTTCATACTCTGTTTTCCTAACAATTCCAGCGAAAACAAACAACACGAGGCTTTAAAAATAACGTTTTTGCCATACGGGATTATTCACGGGGTACTGATAGGTTAAAAAAAAAATCGAGGCGTAACAACGCCGGCTTTTTACCTCAGTTCCCCATAGGATTTCTTTTAAAAAATAAATGGAAGCATACAATCCCCGTTTTTTTCGTAATATCAAAAAAAAAGGAGATTAAAGATTAACTAATTTTAATAAGCTTTCGAAAATGTAAAAGTATTGATAAAATTTTTAAAAATATTCGTTTTTCATTAAAAAAACTGAAAAGGGCAAGTTTGGGTGAGTAAAAAGGTGGGTGAGGCTATTGATAAACCTTCCGAATCCAAGAAGGGAGGGGTCCGGAGGCCGCGTTCGGAATCACAAATGAGAAGAGAAACCCCAGGCTCTAAAACAACTACCGTGGAGGAGAGAGAAGAAAAAAAAAGCGCGTTTATAACGGTGGAAAAAGGTTAGAAAGTGAGAGGGACGGAGGCCATAATTTTTATACAACAGGAAAAAGAAATCGTGGTAAACACAAGTGGTAAAACGTGCTCAGAAAATGCCCGAAGTTCGTGGATAAAGTGAGAAAACATGAAGATTCTAAATGTTCTTTTTAGTTTTTTTTGGGGATTGCGGCCAGTATGAGCAGTTGTTTTTTTACTTCATTATTTATTTATTTCGGTACGACGTTTCGGCGGCCGTGCTGCCGGCCATCAGGTACAATCTACAAAGAAATTTTTTGTGAAGTTTACAGGGTAACGGTATTAGCATGCTTACATTAATTATACATCCAGGTGTTGAATAAAAATTTTTTTCCCTTGAAAACGGGTAAAACTTTAAGTTGAATAACGATAAAAAATATAATAAACTTTGGTAACATGCACTTAAATTTCAAATTAACCTTAAAATGACTAGACCGATGGTAAAAAGAAGTCAAAAAGCGTAAAAAAAGATAGTTAAAAAACAATGAAACGAAATGAAAGGTAACAAGTGAAAAGTTTCCTCTTGATCTACGTTGAGGAAGGTGGTGTCTCATCGTCTCTCCCAGCTGTTGAATGACGTGATCTCCCGCCCAAATTTCGAATTTTGTCGACTATATGTGAGTAACACTTCCCGATTATATCTTTGTCCTCTTTATGGTTAAGTGACTTCTTTTCTAGATTAATCTGCAACGACTCCATGAGCTTCCTTCTCCGGCTGTTGCTTTCGTACGCGATGATCTTTGCGTCGTCGTAACCTGCCCTGTGTTGCATTTGTAGCACGTGTCTGCTGAGAGCTGTGGCGTCTTCATTCTCATTTCGTACGTATCCCTTGTGCTGCATGATTCTGCTGTGCAGTTTTTGCCGTGTTTCGCCAATATAGATTTTTTGGCATTCACAAGTTATGGCGTAGATGACGTTGGACTTGTCCTTTAGAGGTGTTGGATCTTTCAATTTAGTGTAGAACATGTTGTATAAGTTATTACATGGTCGAAGTCCGAAGTTTATATTCTGGTTTTCGACGTTCTTGAAAACTTTTGTAATCTGGTATGTTAATCCAGGTATGAACGAGAACGGAAAGAACGTGGTTGCCTCAACAGCGAGCGTTTCTGCAGGCTCCTGCTCTTCTGGTGCTCGCGCTTCAGGCTCCTGCTCTTCAGCTGTCTGCAACACTGCTGGAGGTGTGGTAAGGTTTTTTTGCTTTTCTTTTTTAATTATTCTTGAGATTAATTTTTCCGGAAATTCGTTTTGTTTTAGAATGTTTTTAACTATGTTAAGGTTTTTATCGTGGAATTGCTCATCGGAAAGTTGGAGAACTCTATTGACCAGATTACTTGCGGTGTTGATTTTTTGATTCGTCGGGTGTTCTGACAAAAAGTGGAGTATCCTTCCAGTCGCCGTTTGTTTCCTGTGCCAATCGAAGTCTAGTTTACCTTGTAGGTTTCTCGTGATCTTCAATTCCAGGAACGGGATACTGCGGTTACATTCTCGTTCTACGTATTGGAGATCTGGGTGAAATCCGTTGAATGAATGCAGAATTTCGTCCAACGGATTCATTCAACGGATTTCACCCAGATCTCCAATTTACGGTAGAACGAGAATGTAACCGCAGTATCCCGTTCCTGGAATTGAAGATCACGAGAAACCTACAAGGTAAACTAGACTTCGATTGGCACAGGAAACAAACGGCGACTGGAAGGATACTCCACTTTTTGTCAGAACACCCGACGAATCAAAAAATCAACACCGCAAGTAATCTGGTCAATAGAGTTCTCCAACTTTCCGATGAGCAATTCCACGATAAAAACCTTAACATAGTTAAAAACATTCTAAAACAAAACGAATTTCCGGAAAAATTAATCTCAAGAATAATTAAAAAAGAAAAGCAAAAAAACCTTACCACACCTCCAGCAGTGTTGCAGACAGCTGAAGAGCAGGAGCCTGAAGCGCGAGCACCAGCAGGAGCCTGCAGAAACGCTCGCTGTTGAGGCAACCACGTTCTTTCCGTTCTCGTTCATACCTGGATTAACATACCAGATTACAAAAGTTTTCAAGAACGTCGAAAACCAGAATATAAACTTCGGACTTCGACCATGTAATAACTTATACAACATGTTCTACACTAAATTGAAAGATCCAACACCTCTAAAGGACAAGTCCAACGTCATCTACGCCATAACTTGTGAATGCCAAAAAATCTATATTGGCGAAACACGGCAAAAACTGCACAGCAGAATCATGCAGCACAAGGGATACGTACGAAATGAGAATGAAGACGCCACAGCTCTCAGCAGACACGTGCTACAAATGCAACACAGGGCAGGTTACGACGACGCAAAGATCATCGCGTACGAAAGCAACAGCCGGAGAAGGAAGCTCATGGAGTCGTTGCAGATTAATCTAGAAAAGAAGTCACTTAACCATAAAGAGGACAAAGATATAATCGGGAAGTGTTACTCACATATAGTCGACAAAATTCGAAATTTGGGCGGGAGATCACGTCATTCAACAGCTGGGAGAGACGATGAGACACCACCTTCCTCAACGTAGATCAAGAGGAAACTTTTCACTTGTTACCTTTCATTTCGTTTCATTGTTTTTTAACTATCTTTTTTTACGCTTTTTGACTTCTTTTTACCATCGGTCTAGTCATTTTAAGGTTAATTTGAAATTTAAGTGCATGTTACCAAAGTTTATTATATTTTTTTATCGTTATTCAACTTAAAGTTTTTACCCTGTTTTCAAGGGAAAAAAATTTTTTATTCAACACCTGGATGTATATAATTAATGTAAGCATGCTAATACCGTTACCCTGTAAACTTCACAAAAAATTTCTTTGTAGATTGTACCTGATGATGGCCGGCAGCACGGCCGAAACGTCGTACCGAAATAATAAATAATGAAGTAAAAAAACAACTGCTCATCTTACTGGCCGCAATCCCCAAAAAAACTAAAAAGAACATTTAAAAACATCCGGCTGAAAAACAAACCAACAAATGAAGATTCTAGGCGTGCTTTAATTTGCTTTTAATTGAGAAGGGTGAGTCGAAGAATTTTCAAGAACATTTCAATCATTCTTCCCTCTCTAGCTCGGCTGCTTCTTGCCTTTTTTGACTTTATTTCCTTGGAAACAATTTTACCAAAGTTTTTTCCCAAGAATCTTAAATTTTTCTAGGTTTCCTTGTTTTTTGATCGAAAAACGCTTCTCTATCAAAAAAAATTTTTTGACCGCAAAACACTTTTTGACCGAAAAATCTCTTTTCGAATAAAAACCCTCTTTTCCACCAAGAAACCTCATTTCGATCAAGAAACCTCTTTTCGACCAAAAACTTTTTTGACCAGAAACCCCTTTTTGACCAAAAAACCTCTTTTCGACCAAAAAAACCTTTCTTTTTTTTTAACCAAAAAATCTCTTTTTGACCAAAAAAACCTCTTTTTGGCCAAAAAAAGCCTTTCTACATTTTCAGTTGTTTTCGTCGCTCTTATAACCAACATATTTCCAGCTTAATCGGATTTTTAAATATTCTTTTTACTCCGATACCATTTTTTTTAAGTAGGTACCCACGTTTAAAAATATACGGCCTCCTTTTCATAGTTCATGTTTTATTCCTCAGCGAAGTATATTGTTGCGAGTTGGTTGGGGGGGGGGGGAGTGAAGAAAAAACGAGGGATAGAGCTGACAAAAGGGTTTTTTGGATCAAACGGCTCCCCCTTCTTCTTCATCCTTGCTTTCTTTACTTCATCGCTCTGTAGGGTTTAACGTCTGTCATCCAACCCATAATACAACATGTTTTTATTTTATTTCATTTTTTCCTTTTTTTTTTTCAATTTTCCGTCTTTTCCCTCTTTTTCTTAAGATGTACGTGAACTTCATAATAATGTCCGAGTAAAGTCCTCTCTATGTTCAAGGAGGAAGAAAAATATCCAACGAACTGGGATTCGAACCCGGGACCTCTCAATTGGATTGGATAGCAGGTTCACCCCTGTTCCGTGTGGGTTGGCTGGGCGAAGACATTAATTTTTTCTGCCTCTACAGCAGTTATGATATCAACTTCCTCACTCTCCGATGCACACCGAAGAGGAAGAGGAGAGATGAAGAGGCCTTGCTCCCGTTTTCAAAGCTCCCCTTGGCGGCGTCGCGAAATGCTTCTTTACAGATGTGTAGTATATTCATCTTATTATCAAACACTTAACCAACAACAGAGGAAGAAATGACTGTGATAACGGGTATCTCACGACGCGTTTCGGCTTAATAAGCCTCGTCAGGTGAGCTATTCCCTCTATCACAATCATTTCTATCTTTTCTCTGTGGACCTATCTACGAGAGAATTAGTGGAAACTGCGGGAAGCTGGAGACAACTCGTCCCCCAAAAACTTCAACGCCTCCACTTCTCTAAGAGATAGAGCCACTCACCACCTCCTTGTTGGTTTTTATGACAGAACTGCTGCCAAGGCATTACTTTACTTTTTTTAATTTTTATTGCTATACACAAATTGATTTTATTATCAAACACTTAACCAACAACAGAGGAAGAAATGACTGTGATAACGGGTATCTCACGACGCGTTTCGGCTTAATAAGCCTCGTCAGGTGAGCTATTCCCTCTATCACAATCATTTCTATCTTTTCTCTGTGGACCTATCTACGAGAGAATTAGTGGAAACTGCGGGAAGCTGGAGACAACTCGTCCCCCAAAAACTTCAACGCCTCCACTTCTCTAAGAGATAGAGCCACTCACCACCTCCTTGTTGGTTTTTATGACAGAACTGCTGCCAAGGCATTACTTTACTTTTTTTAATTTTTATTGCTATACGCAAATTGATTTTATTATCAACACTTAACCAACAACAGAGAAGAAATGACTGTGATAACGGGTATCTCACGACGCGTTTCGGCTTAATAAGCCTCGTCAGGTGAGCTATTCCCTCTATCACAATCATTTCTATCTTTTCTCTGTGGACCTAGGACATAGGTCCACAGAGAAAAGATAGAAATGATTGTGATAGAGGGAATAGCTCACCTGACGAGGCTTATTAAGCCGAAACGCGTCGTGAGATACCCGTTATCACAGTCATTTCTTCCTCTGTTGTTGGTTAAGTGTTTGATAATAAAATCAATTTGCGTATAGCAATAAAAATTAAAAAAAGTAAAGTAATGCCTTGGCAGCAGTTCTGTCATAAAAACCAACAAGGAGTGGTGAGTGGCTCTATCTCTTAGAGAAGTGGAGGCGTTGAAGTTTTTGGGGACGAGTTGTCTCCAGCTTCCCGCAGTTTCCACTAATTCTCTCGTAGATAGGTCCACAGAGAAAAGATAGAAATGATTGTGATAGAGGGAATAGCTCACCTGACGAGGCTTATTAAGCCGAAACGCGTCGTGAGATACCCGTTATCACAGTCATTTCTTCCTCTGTTGTTGGTTAAGTGTTTGATAATAAAATCAATTTGCGTATAGCAATAAAAATTAAAAAAGTAAAGTAATGCCTTGGCAGCAGTTCTGTCATAAAAACCAACAAGGAGGTGGTGAGTGGCTCTATCTCTTAGAGAAGTGGAGGCGTTGAAGTTTTTGGGGGACGAGTTGTCTCCAGCTTCCCGCAGTTTCCACTAATTCTCTCGTAGATAGGTCCACAGAGAAAAGATAGAAATGATTGTGATAGAGGGAATAGCTCACCTGACGAGGCTTATTAAGCCGAAACGCGTCGTGAGATACCCGTTATCACAGTCATTTCTTCCTTTGTTGGTTAAGTGTTTGATAATAAAATCAATTTGCGTATAGCAATAAAAATTAAAAAAAGTAAAGTAATGCCTTGGCAGCAGTTCTGTCATAAAAACCAACAAGGAGGTGGTGAGTGGCTCTATCTCTTAGAGAAGTGGAGGCGTTGAAGTTTTTGGGGGACGAGTTGTCTCCAGCTTCCCGCAGTTTCCACTATTCTCTCGTAGATAGGTCCACAGAGAAAAGATAGAAATGATTGTGATAGAGGGAATAGCTCACCTGACGAGGCTTATTAAGCCGAAACGCGTCGTGAGATACCCGTTATCACAGTCATTTCTTCCTCTGTTGGTTAAGTGTTTGATAATAAAATCAATTTGCGTATAGCAATAAAATTAAAAAAAGTAAAGTAATGCCTTGGCAGCAGTTCTGTCATAAAAACCAACAAGGAGGTGGTGAGTGGCTCTATCTCTTAGAGAAGTGGAGGCGTTGAAGTTTTTGGGGGACGAGTTGTCTCCAGCTTCCCGCAGTTTCCACTAATTCTCTCGTAGATAGGTCCACAGAGAAAAGATAGAAATGATTGTGATAGAGGGAATAGCTCACCTGACGAGGCTTATTAAGCCGAAACGCGTCGTGAGATACCCGTTATCACAGTCATTTCTTCCTCTGTTGTTGGTTAAGTGTTTGATAATAAAATCAATTTGCGTATAGCAATAAAAATTAAAAAAGTAAAGTAATGCCTTGGCAGCAGTTCTGTCATAAAAACCAAGGAGGTGGTGAGTGGCTCTATCTCTTAGAGAAGTGGAGGCGTTGAAGTTTTTGGGGGACGAGTTGTCTCCAGCTTCCCGCAGTTTCCACTAATTCTCTCGTAGATAGGTCCACAGAGAAAAGATAGAAATGATTGTGATAGAGGGAATAGCTCACCTGACGAGGCTTATTAAGCCGAAACGCGTCGTGAGATACCCGTTATCACAGTCATTTCTTCCTCTGTTGTTGGGTTAAGTGTTTGATAATAAAATCAATTTGCGTATAGCAATAAAATTAAAAAAGTAAAGTAATGCCTTGGCAGCAGTTCTGTCATAAAACCAACAAGGAGGTGGTGAGTGGCTCTATCTCTTAGAGAAGTGGAGGCGTTGAAGTTTTTGGGGACGAGTTGTCTCCAGCTTCCCGCAGTTTCCACTAATTCTCTCGTATAGGTCCACAGAGAAAAGATAGAAATGATTGTGATAGAGGGAATAGCTCACCTGACGAGGCTTATTAAGCCGAAACGCGTCGTGAGATACCCGTTATCACAGTCATTTCTTCCTCTGTTGTTGGTTAAGTGTTTGATAATAAAATCAATTTGCGTATAGCAATAAAAATTAAAAAAAGTAAAGTAATGCCTTGGCAGCAGTTCTGTCATAAAACCAACAAGGAGGTGGTGAGTGGCTCTATCTCTTAGAGAAGTGGAGGCGTTGAAGTTTTTGGGGGACGAGTTGTCTCCAGCTTCCCGCAGTTTCCACTAATTCTCTCGTAGATAGGTCCACAGAGAAAAGATAGAAATGATTGTGATAGAGGGAATAGCTCACCTGACGAGGCTTATTAAGCCGAAACGCGTCGTGAGATACCCGTTATCACAGTCATTTCTTCCTCTGTTGTTGGTTAAGTGTTTGATAATAAATCAATTTGCGTATAGCAATAAAAATTAAAAAAAGTAAAGTAATGCCTTGGCAGCAGTTCTGTCATAAAAACCAACAAGGAGGTGGAGTGGCTCTATCTCTTAGAGAAGTGGAGGCGTTGAAGTTTTTGGGGGACGAGTTGTCTCCAGCTTCCCGCAGTTTCCACTAATCTCTCGTAGATAGGTCCACAGAGAAAAGATAGAAATGATTGTGATAGAGGGAATAGCTCACCTGACGAGGCTTATTAAGCCGAAACGCGTCGTGAGATACCCGTTATCACAGTCATTTCTTCCTCTGTTGTTGGTTAAGTGTTTGATAATAAATCAATTTGCGTATAGCAATAAAAATTAAAAAATAAAGTAATGCCTTGGCAGCAGTTCTGTCATAAAAACCAACAAGGAGGTGGTGAGTGGCTCTATCTCTTAGAGAAGTGGAGGCGTTGAAGTTTTTGGGGGACGAGTTGTCTCCAGCTTCCCGCAGTTTCCACTAATTCTCTCGTAGATAGGTCCACAGAGAAAAGATAGAAATGATTGTGATAGAGGGAATAGCTCACCTGACGAGGCTTATTAAGCCGAAACGCGTCGTGAGATACCCGTTATCACAGTCATTTCTTCCTCTGTTGTTGGTTAAGTGTTTGATAATAAAATCAATTTGCGTATAGCAATAAAAATTAAAAAGTATATTCATCATTAATTAATGATTAGTTATATGACCCTGAAATCCTTATGTCTGAAAAGAGGCTGAGGATCTTCGTAGGGCTTCCTCCCTCAGTATTCTAAAAATTTTTAAAAACTGTGTTATCTCTGATAAAAAGCATTTCGGGACGCCCCCAAGTGGAGCTTTGAAAACGGGAGCACATTCACTTCATCTTTCTCAGTGTTCATCGGAGGGTGAGGAAGTTGATATCATAACTTTTTCTGGCTGCTAGGATTTTTACGAGGCATGAAGTTCGACCTACATTTTTTAAAAAGAAATAATTTTTATTTTAAAAAAATAGGTCAAGATTTTTATAATTTAAGGTTCCAGAATAGAAAATAAGAGGATTCTTTTTTTACCTCAGAACATCAATAATTCAGGGGGCTTTCGGGATTTCGGAGGAGTCCCTAGGTGACTTAAGTCCTCTCGTATGTCTTCCGACGTCGATTTACAAAATCCTTTACCTCAGATTGATTCAGGAGAAACCGCGTTCCTCCCTTTCCCTTCCCTTTACGATTAATTCCGTTTTAATTGAAACCCCACTTTAAACATCTTAGGCCTATCCATTAGTCTCTCAAGCCAATTTACAACGGTCTACGAGTGTTGTGCCAATATAGTCATCCCTCCCTCCTACAAGCATCCCCTTCCCTTTCATTCGACTTTATTAATTCCGAGTCCCTGTTTGACTTGGTCCTTTTGTTACGAAAACCCACTTCCATATGCTTTTGTTTCTAAAATCGATACTCTTTGCAAATCCGAAATTCAAATTTCTGCTGTACTAGCTGGGCGACGGGAGCTCAAAATAGGGCAAAGTAATACTTTTTCATCCGTAATATCGAAAAATAAAATTCAGTATCTAGCTAAAAAAAAAATTAAATTCTTCGCCCTGCCAAGCCACACAGAATGGCGAGGATACCCAAAATTTCTCCCTACTATGTTTTTGAGAAAAAAATTTTTTTTTTCTTTTCCATTAAATTCTATTAAAAATTAGGAGTATTTATTGAAAATTTGGTGAAGATCTGACCAATATTACGGCTGTAGCGCATTGAACAAAACTTTAGACAGAAAGATCTCAAAAGTTTTTTTTTGAAAAATTTTCCGATTTTTTTTCTTGACAAAAAATTTTCCAACTGTTTTTCGTTATTTTTGAACAATTTTCCGAGTTTTCTTTTTTTTAAGCGCTTTTTTTTCTGAAAATTTTCTAAGTTCTTCTTTTTCGAAAATTTTTCCAAGTTTCAAGGTAGAAATAATGGGATTTTTGCCGGAGAGAGGTCCCTCTCGCACTGGGTGGAAGTATGAAATTTCTTCCTTCGAAAAAATGATTAAGTAAAAATTTACCAGAAAATTGTATGAATTTATGTCCAAAGTACTATTTTGAAGAGCTTCCAACGAACACACTTTCTTAAAGAGAAGTAAAAATATAGGAGGGGGAAGTATAAGGGAGGGGTATAAATGAGGAGAATAACGGAGGGGGAAGTATAAGGAGGGAATTTTAAAGGAGGGGAAGTATAAAGGAGGGGAAGTATAACGGAGGGAGAAGTATAAAAAGGGGATAGTATAGCGGAGGGGAAACTACAAAGAAGGAGGAAGTATAATATAACGGAAAAGGAACTTTTCCAAAAAATTTTCAAAGTTTTTTTTCGAAATTTTTTCTAAGTATTAGAAATAATGGGATTTTTGCCCATGGGAGGTCACTAACGTAACGGGTGGAAGTATGAAATTTCTCCCTACTAAAATGATAATAATTGTAAAAAATTAAAAAAAATTTTTTTTACACCGAAAATTCGTAAAAAATATAAGAAGTAATTGGTGAAAATTTGGTGAAAATCGGTCCAACGACCGGCCGCAGCGAATTTTTTAAAATTTTTAACAAATCTCCGCCGTTTTTTTCCGAAATTCAAAAATCGCCCTCTTTACATTCTTCTTCACCGGCTAAAGAAAATTTGGTGAAAATCGTTTGAAAACTGTGACCGTAAAGTGTTCCGGAACAAAAAAATGCTAATGACCTTGAGCCTTCTTCGACTCACCCTTCTCAATCCACCTTACGCTCGCATTTTTCATCCGATTTTTGTATTTTCCTCCTCTTAATTAAACAAAAAGCGATCCGTCAATTTCCATTCGTTTTCATTAGGTTTTTTTAATTCGTTCCAATATACGGAGTGTCTCATATTTCATTTAAACCATCAATGTGATCGGTTATTTCAAAAGTATCAGTTACTTTTAAACATTTTTACAGTCGCTGGGGGGCGTGGAGTGTATTAAAAGTGATTTGTTGAAGAAACAACAATAAAAAGAGATTATGGCGTAATTAATTTTCTAATTAATAACTAAAGGTGTTACCCGAAGCGTTTATTGTTGGAGAGACTCCTTGAGAAACGTGATGAGGGGTTTGAAACGTGGGAGACAAAAGGGTATAACGGAGGTGGGGGAACAATAGCGCTGCAAACAAAAGGTGTATAAACAGTCTAAACTTGTGTATTTATCCCTCTAAAAAGTTTCTATGTTCAATATAAGCATACAATAAATAGCCCCGGATGGAAATAAGTGCTGACCGTCGGAATAAGAGATGGCCACGTGGTTTAGAAAGAGGGCGGAGGCAAAAAACCTTTATAACGTAGGGGTTGGGGATGGAGAAAAAAAAGCCGGAAAAGGCGGTTTCGTCTCATATTAAAGTGTGTAGGTGGAAAAAGTGCTCCCTTCCACATGGTGGGGAGAAAGGTGAAGGAGGGTTCGACGCCCGGAGAGGATTGAGAGATGAAAAAGTGGCGACATTAGCACCTCAGACGCATTATTCGCGAATAACCCGTACCTACCAAGCGGCCATTTCTCGGACTTATTTCTTATTCTCGCATAAAAGGAACCCTTCTTTTTCCACATTCGCTGAATCATAAAAAAGTTTGGGATCTTTGTTTGGGGGGGGGGGGACAACAAAAAACAGCGCACGTTTCGTTTAGACCAGCTTGGTTCCCTAGACTTCTGCCCAAGGGCCAAAATTTTTTGGATCCCCAAAACATAAAGGGTCCGTTTTATCACTTATTACAGCGGTTTTTTCGTTCCAATTTTGAGAAAAAACTGTTGATTTTTAATTTTTTTTCCTTTTTCATTTGAGGCGTTCCGGGTACGAAAGGCGAACTCAACAAAACGTAGTTTCGAGATATTCGCATTTTAAAGTTTTATGTTACGGGCGAACTCAACAGAAAAGTCATGCCCTGGAATGGGAAAAGGATGAGGGTTGTGGACTAGGATGTAGAGTTCGCCCTTCGTACCCGCTGGATATCGTAGTTGGAGCTTTGCCGCATATCGGTTTTTACGTATTTAAAGGGGAAAAAAGGGCGAACTCGACATAAAAATTATAGGGTGTATTCACCAAGAGGTCTAAAATCTGAAAATAAAAAAAAATTTTGTCCGATGTTGAGTTCGCCCTTCGTACTCGGTGCTTTTTAAGCCGAAACGCGTCGTGAGATATCCGTTATCATTTCTTCCTCCATTATTGGTTAATTTAAAAGATTTTTTCGATCACAAAAATGTAGGGGAAAAAAAAACGTCAATTTTTATGTTTAAAATCAAGAAAATCGAAAAAAACGAAAAAAAAAAAAAAAAA
>JACGAQ010000734.1:0-95246 GCA_014119065.1 Orius insidiosus
CGCGAGAGGGAATCGATGCTGAAGAGTCCTAGCGGTTGGATTTTTAACCTTTAAAGTTATGATATTACGCCCATTGTTCCTTAATATTTACAAACCTGCGGATAAACTCCTTTACACATTTTTTTAATCAAATGTTTAAAACCACGAAACTTCCTAATACGAAAAATTTTCATCCTAAAAAATATTCAAGGGCTTTTTACACTTCAAACGTTAAAGGGTACAAAAATAATAAAAACGTGTAAAAGAAAATATGGGGGGAAAGAATATTCGAATTGTTTTTTAAAAAGGCGTCGCCTAACGATAAAAACATGAAACCCTTTTTTTATAATTAAGTGTAGGCTATGATCAAGAACTTTTTTTCCCACTCTCCTTTCTCTAAATCGCTATTACATTCGTTTGACCGGCTTTAGTATAATTGAGAGAAAAACCAATTTAAAACTGCACCCTTTTTTTTTCCTGGAAGGCATTTAAATGTGAATTAGTCAAGCTTTTGTTCCTTTATTGAGATATAAAAATATTTCAAATTAGAGCCTTAATGGTAAATTTATTGAAATTTTGTTTTATAGCGTAATAAAGTTGGTTAAGCGACAGTTGTAAAAACGGGTTTTGGATTTTCCCTCTTAAATTTAACAGACTAATCCTATGCGTATACGACACATCTGAGGTTTGGAGGCCACGCCTCTCCTGTCCTCTTCTCTCTTTACACCCGACTCTGTTAACACGCAATAATGAAACACTTTTGGGATGGGTGAGTTTTATGTTAATTAGATTTTCAGACCTTCCCAAATGAGGTCGTAGTTTAAAACGATCCCAAGAATTTCAAAAGCCCTTTTAAACTTAAACATTCATTTTTACATGAAAAAACAGTCAAAATGTTAACTTATTTAAGTAAACTTCATTTTGAAATACCACTTGAACTTCCAAAAGAGTTGGGACTTTATTTTTCATAGCATTTCAATTTCTTTACTCGGTGAAAAAGAACTAACGGTTTTTGAGTTTCGAAAAAATGGCGGAGATATGTCTGTTTGAAATTTTAAAAAATTCACTGGTTCGGCGTTCGTCCGATTTTCACCAAATTTTCACCAATTATTCTTTATATTTTTTATGAATTTTTGGTGTAAAGAATTATCTTTTTTTTACATTAAATTGTCATATTAGTAGGGTGACATTTCATACTTCCACTCCTTACGATAGGGACCTCCCCCTGGCAAAAATCCCATTATTTCTACCTTCGTACTTTACTTCAAAAAAAAAAAAAAAAAAAAACACAGTAAATTTTCGGAAACAAAAACAGAAAATTTTTTACTAAAGGGTTTTTTGGCTCATGCGAATCGCGCAAATAGGGAACGTTTATTGGATGCTATTAAAAGTTACAGAGGGAGAAAGAATGAAAAAAACGGATATTCCACGACCGGTTTCGGCGTAATACGCCTCATCAGGTGGGCTATTTCCTTACTTTTCATTCTCCTACACTTTTACTTGACTTTCATTAGACGGTATTATAATTTAATAGCAGAAATTTTTTGAAAAAAAAAAAAAACAGAAAATTTTTGCTTGAAAAAAAATATATAAAACAAAACCGTTATACTTCCACTCTCTTATCCTCACCCTCCGTTATACTTCCCCTCTTTTTTGCTTTCCCCTCCGTATACTTCCCTTTTTTGCTTCCCCTCCGTATACTTCCCCTTTTTTGCTTTCCCCTCCGTTATACTTCCCTCCTTTATACTTCTCCTCTTTTTTGTTCCCCCTACGTTATACTTCCCCTCTTTTTTGCTTTCTTTCGGAAAAAAAAATTTTAAGAAAAGAGGAGAAAAAAAAGAGTAACTTCGGAATAATTTTTCGGAAAAAAAAAAACAGAAAATTTTTAGAGAAAAATAAATAAAAACCGGTATACTTCCCCTCCGTTATACTTCCCCTCTTTTTGCTTTCCCCTCCGTTATACTTCCCCTCCTTACTTCTCCTCTTTTTGTTCCCCCTACGTTATACTTCCCTCTTTTTTGCTTTCTTTCGGAAAAAAAAATTTTAAGAAAAGAGGAGAAAAAAAAGAGTAACTTCGGAATAATTTTTCGGAAAAAAAAAAAACAGAAAATTTTTAGAGAAAAATAAATAAAAACCGGTATACTTCCCCTCCGTTATACTTCCCTCTTTTGCTTTCCCCTCCGTTATACTTCCCCTCCTTTATACTTCTCCTCTTTTTTGTTCCCCTACGTTATACTTCCCTCTTTTTTGCTTTCTTTCGGAAAAAAAAAATTTTAAGAAAAGAGGAGAAAAAAAAGAGTAACTTCGGAATAATTTTTCGGAAAAAAAAAACCAGAAAATTTGTTGGAAAAAAAACAGAAAATTTTTAGAGAAAAATAAATAAAACCGGTATACTTCCCCTCCGTTATACTTCCCTCTTTTTTGCTTTCCCTCCGTTATACTTCCCCTCCTTTATACTTCCCCTCTTTTTTGCTTTCCCCACCGTATACTTCCCCTCTTTATACTTCCCTCTTTTTGCTTTCTTTCGGGAAAAAAAATTGTAAGAAAAGAGGAAAAAAAAAGAGCAACTTCGGATTAAACTTTCGGACATAAAACAGAAAATTTTTAGGAAAAAAAAAACAAAAAATTTATCGGAAAAAACAGAAAACTTTTTTGGATTAAAAAAAAACAGAAAATTTATTTGAAAAAAAAAAAGAAAATTTTTTGGAAAACAGAAATTTTTTCGGAAAAAAACAGAAATTTTGTTTGGAAAAAAAAACAGAAATTTTTTAGGAAAAAAAACTACGATTTTTTGGGAAAAAAAAAACAGAAAATTTTTGAAAAAAAAAACCGTTATACTTCTCCGCCCTTCTCCGTTATACTTCCCCTCTTTTTTGCATTCCTCTCCGTTATACTTCGCCTCCTTTATACTTACGCTCTTTTTTGCTTTCCCCTACGTTATACTGCCCCTCTTTTAACGAAAAAATAGATTTTTACCTTAAAACTCTCAATTTTCGTATAATTTCGCAGAAAAAAGGGCGTTATGATGTCAAAGTACTAGTTTGAAGAGCTTTCAACGAAAAGTTCTTTAAAGAGAAGTAAAAATATAGGAGGGGAAAGTATTAAACTCTGTGCACATGAGCGTAAAAAAACGGGGGACAATAAAATCGCTGTGTTTTATCCTCTCGAGTTACAGGGCACATGACAAACTAATAAACGCCGAGTCCAATGTCTTTTAAAATTTCGAAAGAAAATTATTTTTTCGTACCTAGTGTACCAACACTTATGAGACAGCGAAAATGACCGAAGATTTTGGATCCATCCTTATTACGAGGCACAGTTTCTAAAAGGCGGGCCTTAGGCCTTACTTTCCCCTCCTATATTTTTACTTCTCTTTAAGGAACTTTTCGTTGTTTTTTTATTCAGATTTTACATCTAGTATCACAGGAGTACTCTGAGGCTTTTTGTTGACATCAAAACGCCCGTTTTTTGGCAAAATATCATGAAAATCGAGAGATTTTCCAATCGATTTGTGCATTATAGTAATCTGGAAGAATAGAAATCTACCTTTTTGTCCCTGATACCGCAGGGCCATTATTTGGGGTGAGTGGAAAGGTTTTTTTAATAAAAACCCAATGAAAATTCATGTATGAGGTCAAGAGGACAAACCGTCTGAAAGGGAAACTCTGTATATAGATCGATATTACTTACTCGACCCTTTGTGTACAGAGGCATCAATTCAATCAATCGTTTTTATGGAGGCTGGAGTTCATTCCGGGAAGTTAATGGAGAAAAATAAGGGGGTAAAAAGGAGACCTACTTAAGTAATACACAACCATCGATTTTCCTTCCCTTTACCGAGGAGTGTCTCGGGTTGACAATGGAGATGCCTTATGATTAATGAACCAAACAATCACAGTTAGGAAACGTTCATCTTTCGAGCGAACGTGACCGCGTTTTCTGATGACCTTTTCGGCTTTTCAAAACCCGCAAAATGCGAAGGGAAACTCATAAAAGTGGAAAATTATGTATGCAAACATTTTTCTGATGAACTTCATTATTTTCCGTGCTTACTCTGTGTGTTCAATATCTCTCCCAAAAAAAAGGTTTTTTTATTCTCCACTTCATCGAAATAAATCATAAACTTAATCTAAATTTAATTACCAGACCAAATGGTTTTTTTTAGTCGTAACGAAGGAATATAAAATTCTGAAGAGATGGTGTAAAAAATCTGAAGGGAAAAAATTGGAGTGGAATATTGGCTTGAAGGAAAAGAAATATTTTTTACTGTGTATCTTCTGATCTGGAATTATTCACTTTAAAGGACTTATTGTCGTTTTTCAGATTTAAGATTCTTTATTTAAGTGAATTTCCCATCGTTCTATCGAGCGGATGAAGCCTCTTAGTTGAATGGCTAGCGGGAAGTTAGGAAGGTATCGTTTTCAAGGAAACCTTATAATCCTGAGCAATTAGTAATTTTTGAGCTTTCATAGATAGCATTTTTGGTCGTTAGAAATTAGATCCCGGGGTCTTTAGGCCCTCGAGTGAATGGCCCTAAATATTGTGCTCCTATAGACCTTTCTAAAAAGTCTTGCTTAAGAGAAAAAATTCATCACAAATTGATAGAGTTGCTAGTTTTTTAGATATTTAAGAAGAAAGAAGGATTTTCTTGGTTTTGTGCAATTAGTTGTTGATTTCTCAAGAGCAGAATGTCAAATCTTCATAATATTAGACTTTTTGAAAAGGTCTTGAATTGCACAAAATATTACTTTATGGTAGAGTCGCTAAAAGCTCTAGTTTTCGAGATACGAGGGATGTCCAAAAATTAAAGACCTTTTGTATTTTGCCGCCGTACGGGCGAAGTATTCTGCCAGATGGCAGCACTAGCTTGTAGCGGGAAGTTCCCCCTCCACATCGCACTTGGTCTCATCTCTCTATCTTATCCAGCGTTGCTACGGCAGCCGTTCGCGATGGACGTCTCGGTGCCGAGTCCCGCCGGTTGTGAGGTTCGCTCCGTCATGCGTTTCCTAAGCGCGGAGAAACTTCGCCCGGTCGAAATTCATAGACGTTTGACGGCTATTTATAACATTCGTACATTAGCGTAACAACAGCGCTCATTCATAACATTGCCATAAATAGCCGTCAAACGTCTATGAATTTCGAGGTACAGCCCCAAAAACTGTTGAAAGAGGGCTTTTTTACGCCGAAAAAATGGAGAAAAACCCCAAAAATCTATCGAAAAGAGGGCTTTTTTACCCCACAAAACCGAAGAAAACGCCCAAAAATCTGATGAAAATGGGCTTATTAATTTTAACCCTTCAAAAATGAAGGTAAAGCCCCAAAACCTGTTGAAAGAGGGCTTTTTTAAGCAGAAAAAATGGAGTAAAACACCGAAAAATATGTCGAAAAGAGGGCTTTTTTATCCCACAAAACCGAAGAAAACGCCCAAAAATCTGTTAAAAAATGGTGCTTTTTAGAGTAAATTCTTGTAAAATCTCAGTAAATTCTGCTACATCGTCGTGTTCACGTTTTTTTCAGGTTTTACTTCTTTCGCCCAGCTAACGTCCCGTATTTTTTCTCAAACGTTAACTGGGCGAACGAGGGGATTAAAAGTTTCGCCCAGTTAGCATAGAGAAAAAAAGGGCTCGTCGCCGAGCTCACGCCTTTTTCGCCGAGTTAACCGGACCCCGTCGATCTCTACTTTGTCTGTTGTGCCGGCCGGCCGTCCGTAGCATTTCCGGAACACTTCATTTTTTTTTAAAAATATTTTATTTACTTTTGTGAAACATGTGAGCCATTATTTATGCTTTTTGACGTGCAGCTGCCGTTCTAAGAATAAATAAGCCCAAAACAAAGTCTCTTCTTAGAAAATTGATAACTTCTTACTTATAACATGTCTGACGGATTTCTCAGAATTTATATTATTTCCCAGTAATCGACACGCCATTGTTAAATTTCCGTTCCTTACTAAAATTAAACTTGAGTAATTTTATCAAGAAGAAAAGAGTAGCAAAGTATGTACTTGTTTGAAGAGATTCCAATGAAAACTTCCTTAAAGAGAAGTAAAAATATAGGAGGGGGAAGTATAAAACAGGGGAAGTATAAGGGAGGGGAAGTACAACGGAAAGGGGATGTAACGGTGAGGGGGGGGAGTTCTTTGTTTTGATATTTTTTTTCAAAAAATTTTCAAAAATTTTTTTTTTCTTTTTTTTTCGTAAAATTTTTTTACCTATGAAGGTAGAAACAATGAAATTTTTGCCCAGGAGAGGTTCCTCTCGTAACGCGCGAAAGTATGAAATTCCTCCAACTAAATAATAATTAGTGATAATTTTTTTGTGCACCAAAAACTCGCAAAAAATATAAGGAGTAATTGGTGAAAATCGGACTAACGGTTCTACGGCAGCGAATTTTTTCAAAATTCAAACGTACATATCTCCGCCATTTTTCGTTGGTTTCTTGTTCACCGACTAAAGAAAATTTGGTGAAAATCTGTAGAAAACTGTGGCCGTAAAGTGTTCCGGAAAAAATGCTACGGACGGACGGCACCACAGACAAGTTGAGATCGACAATTTGATCCTCCGGGGTCTGGAAGACCTTCCCCAAAAACCTGACGTGTAGAGTATCACAATAACTTCTTTAATGAAGATGAAAAAAATTAGACCCTCTGTGGAATTCGAACCTTAGACCTTTAGGTTTCTAGCCCAACATTCTACCAACGTAGCTATGGCTATAACGAGCCTTAAGGGCGTCCTCCAGCCCAGTCGGTTTTCAGTTTTGAGACAAGTACGCATGCGCCGGTTGGCGCGAGTTTGGTAAGATACCACTGACTGCGCCACTGCCGATTTTCAAGAGTTACTTTCTGACACCCCTATAGAACCTTGTCCTTGAAGAGAACCGATGCTCGGTGGGAGAGGGGAAAGATTTCGGGGCGTTATTTTGTTTTCTCGACGGGATTTTATAACCTTCCCTCGAACCTGATACACGTATTCGTCTTCGGCTCTATGAATTATTTCGGTTCGAGTTTAATTTATCGTCTTTAAGATGTTTATTTTATTGTTTTTGAGTTTTTTTAAGTGTTATCTTGTTACACAAACTTCGTTAAAGTTTTTCATGGTGGTTTGACTTTTAATTTTCATCGTGAATATCTCGGCCCATGTGACTTTTGATTTGCCCGGGGTCCGCCTGAGTTCGTTAGTGTGCTTGGTTTGTGCCAAGAGTGTGAGCTTCAATTATCTGGAAGGTTTCTTCGTGGTAGTCTCGTCAATTTTATAACCACCATGCCATCTGAAGCCAGGAATGGAATCTCCGAAAATAAAGAACGTAAATTGTCAGCTCGTAAAAGTCTCGTCAAGCTTCGGCACCAATTTAAAAACAGTTCCTTTGTCAAACAGTTGGAGGAGTATCTACAATCGTTATGGGTGTTTTATGAAGCTTTGCCAACTAAGCCGGAAGATGAATTCAAGTCCACCTTAGAGGTATTTAAACACCTTCTCACAAAAGTTAATGATCAGGAACTTGTGTCGTTACCAGTCCTGAAGAATAATACTGATGTCGCCGATGCTTTGCCAAATTGTATCGACTTAACTGACTCTGAATTCCAAGACGCTCTTGATCGGTCCCCGGCTTTAAGTGATGGTTTAAACCCTCCGATTGTACTTGCTACCGAGGTGGATGATTTTAGCCGATCTGATTTACTTTCCTTGGCTGTTCATGGTTCCTGTGTCGACCGTGGGCCACCTGGACTTGCTTCTGATGTTCTGCCTACTGACATCCTCGAACTTCATAAACAAATTAGGACTCTCAAAGATGACATCACGCTTCTGGCTCAAGAGAATGCCCGGCTCACTGTGAAGGTCCATAATGCAATCTCCGGGATTCCAACTTCCGGGTCTACGTTGCCTACTGTTTCGTCGATTGGTTCCTCACCACCATCGTCTTCATTGAAAATAGATTCACAGGTTCTAGTTAATAGTGACCGTGTGAATAAATTTGTTATTCTTGGTGACAGTTTTGCATCAGGTATTGGTTATTGTTTAAATCAATATCTTCCTCTTAATTACAACACTTCGTCCCATATTAGTTCTACTGGTTTCATTGATGATGTTATTAAAGTAAATATTGATAAACTCAGTTCTGATGATTTCGTTTTACTGAGTGTTGGGTTCCATGACATTGAACATAATGAGTCAAAGAAACTTAAGATTAAATTGGGTAATTTCATTTTAAAACACTGTTTTGAGACTAATTTAATCTTGATGGGTGTCCCATTCAATTATAATTTGCCAAAATGGTCTATTGTGAATAAAACCATTTATGGGTTCAATAAGTTTTTGTGTAAATTTAGTGAGAAATTTGCCAACGTTCACTATGTTAAACTGGATTTAATTGGCTCCAGTTCAATAATGAATGACGTTATGGCATTTTCCAGACAAGGTCGTAGAATTATATCTAATGACATCTGTAAATTGGTAACATCTTTAGTCAAACAGTTTTATTTAACTTCTTGTCATGTTGACTTTAAGCCAGTTTTCAACTCATGTCATTTTTTAGAAATGGGGCCGCCGTTGGCGGCACAATAGTAAATAGTGTCAGTGATTCATCTCTTATTAGCCCCTCCATTCTCGGTGAGGACATGATTAATTTAAATTGTTCTAATCAACCAGTACCGTCCCTCTCTGTAAACACAAATACTAATAATTCTAAGTTTTTGTTCTCGGTGTACTATCAGAATACTCGTGGACTCCGTACAAAGATAAATCAATTTTTTCTGAGTGTCCTTTCTGTTAATTATGATGCTGTTTTGATTTCAGAGACATGGTTAAAGGAATGTGTGTCATCTTCTGAATTATTTGGTTCTAATTATATTGTTTTTAGAAATGATCGCTCGTCTATTAACAGCTCAAAGTCTGATGGAGGAGGTGTTTTGGTCGCTGTCAGGAGTGATCATCAGGTTAAGAGGATTGTCCCGCCGAATTCGTCTATTGAGGATTTGTGGCTGGTTGTAAGTTTTAAATGCTTTTCGTTTATATTGGGTTGCTTTTACTTGCCAGACTATTCACCAGAGTCTCGTTATGTTGGTTTTTTTGAGAATATGGAATATGTGCTGTCACTGTATCCTGATTCTCAATATTTGGTAGCTGGGGATTACAACATTCATTCCAGCAGGATAGCTGATTCGGTTTTTGACACATATAAAGCCATGCTTGATCTCCAGCAAGTTAACAATGTCCAGAATAAAGATGGTAGGATCCTTGATTTTGTGTTTTGTAATGTAGGGTCCACTGCGGTCTTCAGGGATCTGTTGCCCTTTGTTTCGGAAGATGATTACCACCCATCACTTACAATTAATTGTGAATTTTCGGCCCCTGTTAGGTCTTTCCGAAACTTTCAATCTAGTGTTAAGTACAATTTCTACAAAGCAAATTTTGTTTTGTTGAATCAGCATTTGTCATCAATTGATTGGGAATTCCTAGTTGACTGTACACTGGATGAGGCGCTAAGTGTGTTTTACTCCATAATTTTCCGACTCTTTGATGAGTGTGTTCCTGTAAAAAAAGTGAAGCCTAGTAATAGGTTTCCTTCTTGGTTTTCACCTTTTACAATTCATTTGATTAATAAGAAAAACAGGGCTTATTATGCATTCAAAAAACATAATTGCTCCCAGCGATACAATGAATACTCTTTGCTTAGATCCCAGGCTAAATTAGAAATAAAAAGTGACTACGATAGATACATTGCGTCGTCTGAACTTATACTTGAAAGTAATGTAAATTACATTTGGAATTTCATGGGCTCAAAAAAGCGAATAGATGGTTATCCTCGTGTTATGCATGACTTGTCCAACTGTGTTCTGCCAAATGATCTTGGTGCTTCCAATGCGTTTTCTGCGATGTTTCAATCTAATTTTACCTCACCAATGTTAAACCCCTGTGATTACTTCATTCCCACGTTTTGTGATACTCTTTCTTGCTGTGATTTTGATGAATCTGTGATATTAAATAAGTTGTTAGGTTTAGATTCAAACTACTCGCCAGGCCCTGATAATGTTCCTGCAGTGATATTGAAAAACTGTGCTTCTAGTCTCTCTTGGCCTTTATTTATTTTATTTAATAAGTCTTTCACCACTTGTTCAATGCCAGTTATATGGAAAATAAGTCACATTATACCGGTACATAAGAAGGGTGACAGATCCAAAATACTTAACTATCGTCCGATTTCTAAACTCTCTGCTATCCCTAAGGTCTTTGAATCCATAATCACGGATTGTATGTCTAGTCATTTTTCGAAATATATAAGTTCTCATCAACATGGATTCGTCAAGGGTAGGTCTACTTCAACAAATCTTTTATTATTCCGTGAGATCATCATAAATAATATGGAAAAGGGTAATCAGGTAGACGCCATTTATACTGATATTTCAAAAGCGTTCGATTCGGTCGATCATGTCAGACTGCTTTATAAATTGAATGAAATCGGTGTAGGGGGAAATTTATTAAAGTGGTTAGAGTCTTACTTATTTGGTCGGACTTCTAATGTTCTTTTTCGTGGTGTTCTCTCCGGTAGTTTTACAGTGTCTTCAGGTGTGCCCCAAGGGTCTCATTTGGGTCCCTTGTTGTTTTTATTGTTCTTCAATGATGTCTTCACATGTGGTTTTCAATCCAGGGTGTTATCGTTCGCTGACGACTTGAAGATTTTTAATGTGATAACTTCCTTATCAGATAGTGTAGTACTCAGTAGTGATTTGTCTCTGTTTTCTCACTGGTGTGACAAGAATGGCTTGCGAATTGAACCGTCGAAGTGTAATGTCATTAGTTTTCACAGAAAGGTGTGTCCAATTATGTATGATTATGTGTGTAACGGGAACATTATTCCAAGGGTGAAGTCGGTTAAAGATCTGGGGATCATTTTTGATGAGAGTTGTTCTTTTGCTGAACATGCCCAGGATGTTATCTCCCGATCATACCGTATGGTTGGTTTTGTACGAAGGTCTACCAATGAGTTTAAAAACACTAAGGTTGTTCGTTCTTTATTTTTTGCCTATGTTCAGAGCATAATTGACTATGGGAGTATTGTCTGGCACCCATACCACAACCAGTGGTATAGTGCACTATCGAAGGTACAGAAGTCTGGCATCAAACACCTAGCATTCGTCGGAAATAAGATGTATGATTCAGAGTCACTCGAATACTGGCGTTCGTATTTCGGCATTGCCTCACCTGAGGATCGTTTCCTTTTTTTAGGTGGGTGTTTCATCCACAAATTGTTAAATGGATCAATTACTTGTCCAGAGTTGTTGGCACTCATTCCTCTTCATGTTCCTCCACGTAGGAGTCGTCAAACTCCTACGTTTCATGTTCCTCACCATCGCACTGAGTATGGTCGATCCCTCACCATATCTGGACTCTTGAGGTTGCTGAATGGTTTGGGATCGGAGTTGGACTTCTTCCATGACACCTTGGGTGTAATTGGGTCAAAGATAAAAATCAATACTAGTCAAAACAAAAGTCAAATGTAATTAACTGTATCTAGTCCTACATATTAAGTATCTATACAAATATAATATAACATTTTTCTTTGTCAAACTTTAATATCATTGTTATAATTGTAACATTGTTAACTTTTTGAAATTTTGTCACCGTTTACTTGTATCACCATGTTAAAAAATATTGTTTGTACTTTTGCTATTTGGGGAAACCCGTAAGTAAAATAAAGAAAAATATAATATATTAAAAAATTGAGAATCGTGAGAATCCGAGAATCCGTTTATTGTTTACTCTCCCCACCTCCCCGCCCAATCCTTCCGTACCACGCATCCCCTTCGAACCCTAATTTTTTTTATTTTAAAATATGTAATAGAATTTTTTAGATAAATTTTTTTTAAGAATAAATCTTCCGATTTTCACCAAATTTTCACAGGATCTTCCTTTTGACATCTAGAAAGTGGCGAGAGTGATTTTTGAATTTTGTTACTCTGGTTCGTCTAACCGATACCAGGTTTTACGACCGAGGCGGGGCTTTCGCCATATTGCCATATTATAATTGAAAAAACACGGCCACAATTTTCAACGAGGGCGATTTTTCATCAAGAAAACATGGCGGAGATATATCTATTTGAAGTTATAAAAAATTCCTTATATTTTTTACAAATTTGAGGTGTAAAAAAAAAATTTTTTAGTAGGAAGAAATTTCATACTTCCTCCTTTTGCGGCACCCGAACGAGGCAATCCGAGGCGAGCCATTCGTTTTGTGGAAGTGTTTCCGCGGCGAGGCAGCTAGGTCCGAGGCGTTCCGCAAGGAGTGTGACAGCCAGAGTCAGTACATAAAAGGAATTCGGCACTCGGGTCAAAATTCGTTCCTTTCAATGTGGACGGGGTTAGAAATGCCTCGCCTCGGCTCACGCACCGCAGTATATTTTATTTATTATCACTAATTTATTTATTATTATTCTCGTAGAAATTTTTAAGTGGCTCCCTTCTTCACTTCACAAACATTGAAGAATTAGCTCGCCACGAGTTTTTATTTATTTCTAAGCTAGCTAACTTTCTAGCTTTCGTTGCTACAACTTGTTTTTTTTTTTTTTGTTTTTTTTTTTTTTCCATTGATTTGTTTATTTTTATTAAAAAAGTATTTATCAAAAGCAAGAGGCTTTCTTCCTATTGGTTAATCTATTTTTTTTACTTCTTTATAGCCTGTGTTAGCTGTCACAAGAGGGTGGGGGGTTAGACCCAGGCGGGGGATCTCGCCATATTGCCATGGCGCCTTTTACAGTGCCAACTCCAGAGAAGTGGCCTTACTAATTTATCCACGGATTTTGTAGAAGAAAATTTATTTGGAATTTAACTTCCAAACAAAAATCCCTCTACCTAACTAGGGATCGAACTCCGGTCTGCGTGATGAAAGTCCAAGACTGAACCTTCCAGCCAAGGAGCCGGATTTTTCGAACAATTTTGACATCAGCAAATATGCGGCCCTCGTCACAGACCCCGGTGACTCCGACATATTATGAACTGAAACTGCCTAGGGGGCTCGGGGCACGAATGCCCGGTTTTTCTGGATCGCTGCCTCAGCTTGCCGCCTCTGAAGCGTTCGCGTCTATTTTAAGTTTCCCGAACGAGGCAGCCCGAGGCGAGTCGAGGCTGTTCTGCCTCACCTCGGAAATAATGACTAGAAATAATGAGCCGTCTAAAAATAAAATTTCTTTTTTCCTCCAAAAAATCTTTAAAAATATAAAGAGTACTTGGTGAAAATTTGGTGAAAAACGGACAGACGGCCACTTTTTTAAAATTTAAATTTAATTAAAATTTAACTTGTTTAAAAGAGGAAAAAACCCGGCCGATAAATCTGAACTTTAGAAGACATATCTCCGCCATTTTTGCGTTTTCGGTTGAAAACTGCGGCCGTAAAGCCAACCGGTAATTTGCGACGGACTCACGGACGGCCGGCACTACAGACAACCTCATGATCGGCAAAGATTATTAATCAGTTTTCCTCTACGGGGTCTGGAAGACCCTTTTCCAGGTATCGTACCTCGGAGGGTGTCACAATAAGTTTTTTGAAGAAGTTAAATTTTTTGGGGGTGGGGTCGTCTGTGTGTATCTTTATTTTGGTTGTTACAAAAATACAAACTAGTTACAAAATAAAAAATTATAAATTACGTCTGAATAGTCACCCTAAAACAACCAAAATGAAGAAGTTAAAAATAACTGAAAATTAATTCAAAGCAAATTAAAAAAATAAGTTACGAAATTAATCGAACAAAAAAAATCGGAAGATCGAAATACAAAAATTGGTGTTTGTTTTTTAACTTATAATAATATGTATTGTAAAGGGTGGCGGGGAAGGAGGGAGTGAGGGAGAGAATTAGAGAAACATGTAAACAAAAACAAGGATCGCCAAGCTGTTGGGAAGGAGGGGAATGCGAGACTTGACTTAAAATCCGAAAGTTCTAGGGTGGTAACTCTCACCTGACGGTAAAAGCCCTCAACTACAATGGCCATTTAAATGCGTTTAAAATCCCTCGCTCAGAACGAAATTGACGAAATTTCGGAAACACGTTTCTTTGGTCCTATTTGGAATTTTTGAGTACTTTTTTTTTTTAATCGCCATGAAATTGCAGCGAAATTACCCACACAGATACGGAATTTCGATTTTTTTTCTGTATCAAATTTTAAATTTTTTAAAATTTTAAATTTTAAAAATATCAAAATTCCGTATCTGTGTGGGTAATTTCGCTGCAATTTCATGGCGATTAAAAAAAAAAATTCTCAAAAATTCCAAATAGGACCAAAGAAACGTGTTTCCGAAATTTTCATACCCGGTGGAGGACGCCCTTAAGATATTATGCATTTTTACCTTACATATTTTCAAAAAAAACTTCTTTCGCTTTTTCTCTTTTTTTGCAGTGCAGAGAAGACGAGCATCGAAGTATGCCACCCCTTTAAATAGGGCAAAGGTCGTGGGTTTTAGTCCCACTGGGCCTTTTTTCTTATCTTTTCTATTGTGGTTTAATAATAAAAATAAAACCTTTGATTTTTAAGGGCTTTAAAAGTGATCCGCTATTTTCAATATCTACCTACGGATAAAATATGGAGGCCAATAAAAAGGAAGCCATTTTGTATCGGAAAGCGGTATTGCTTTTGCATGGAAAAGATTCATATTTTGAAAGGTCTGAATTTTCCTCAAGTTAAGATGAAAATCTATGGGTTGAGGTAAAATTTGTGAATAAGTTGGACGGAAATCTGATCTCTAATCGTGTGTGTGAGTATTTGGTGTGTGCGCCCGAAAGTTTGTTGAATGAAGTCAAAAGTTAAACGAGATAAGAGCTTTCGCGAAGACTTGGAAGGTTTAGTGATGCGAAAGCAATTATAATCTTCAAAATCCTCCTGTCGAACTTGCGGATTTTAAAAGACATTCGGGTAGTTGGGAGTTTCCGTAAAGCGTTTAGTCGAGACGGAGGGTTGAATACAGATGCGACTGGGAGGACTTGTACTAATGCCTTGAGTAAATAGCAGCATAACTTCCCTGTCCCTCAAATCTAATTGTGGCTTCCTCCACTCATGTTTCCGACCCTCTTTTTTCATCAGTAAAAGACAATTTTTATAAAAAGAATCATTAGAAGCACGTAGTCGACGTCCCCAATGAAGTATAAATCTTTCGGTCACGTACCTTTTTTTCCTCTTTTTCTTTCTATGAGATTTAATTACGAACTTGTCGTCTCCTACTAATGAATCACCTGCGCCCCTTAACATCGATTTAACTTGAAACTAACAAGAAACTAAATTTTCAGGGGGACAACAAACTTCGAAATTTGACAGGTCTCGACCATCTTGTCAACTTGAGAGTACTTCATTTGAGGAATAACAGAATCAAAAAATTAAGCTCCATAGCTCTCAGCGAATGTAAAAATTTATATTATTTAAATCTGAGGTAATTTTTTTTCTTTCTTTCCCTTAAAAATCCCTGGTGTATGTTCTTTGATCGGGTTTGACCCTTTTGAACCACATGTCTCATTCCAGAAGATGGGAATTTCCCACAAATTGGCTTTCCGCCCTCTCTTTGACACAATCTTTGTTTCCACTCTCTTGTGGTTCTTGTTTTTACATCGACCCCCTTTGTTAACGTTCATAAAAGTCAATATAAAAAGAAAAATATAGAAATCAACATTAATTATCTCCTGATAATGGAGACGTCTGGAAAATTCATTTGTGTAAGAAGTTGGGATGTTCTATAATGAAATAAATTAAAAATATTGATTTTCAAACCCCCTTCCGACGGCCGACTTTTGATAAATGATCAAAATATTCTCCATTTTTTACTTTTAACCAAATAAACTGGAAGAAGAAAAGAGTAGATAAAAAATTTGTCACCAGGTGGAATTCGAACCTACGACCTTTGGGTTACTAAACACGGTTTTTTTATTTTTTAGATAGTAATCTTACAGGGTAAGGGTGTGACCTTGAAGTTGATCCCAGAAAGTTATACAGGGTGTCATCCTACCTTCCTTAGTTACAGTAAAAACTAGAAGAGCTTCCAACGAAAACTTCCTTAAAGAGAAGTATCTAAATAGGAGGGGGAAGTATATGGGAGGGGAAGTATAACGGAGTGGGAAGTATGTGGGAGGGGAAGTATAACGGAGTAGGGAGTATATGGGAGGGGAAGTATAACGGAGGGGGAAGTATAACGAACGGGGAAGTATAACAGAGGGGGAATTATAATGGAGGGGGAAGTATAAGGGAACGAAAGTATAAAGGAAGGGGATGTAGTAGGGAGGGAAAGTATAAAGGAGAATTTTCCAAGTTTGTTTTTTCGAAAAATTTTCGGGTTTTCCTTTTTTTTTTTTTTATTTATTTATTTTTATTTATTTATTATTTTTTATACCTAAGTATAACGGGAAGTATAACGGAGAAGGAACTATAACGGAGGGGGAAGTATATCGAGGGGAAGTATAACCGAGGGGGAAGTATAACGGAGGGGTAAGATTATTGTGTTTTTTTGTTTTTGTTTTTCTTTTTTCGAAAAATTTTAGTCATTTTACTCTTTATGTGTGTTAAGTTTTCAAGCTTAAGGAGGGTTTTTTTTCTAGTGTTTTTAGTGAAAAATTTTATAAGTTTTCTTTTTTAAATTTGGAGTTTTTTTTTCGAACATTTTTCTAAGCAGGTATCAAGGTAGAAATTATGGGATTTTTGCCCAAGGGAGGTCCCTCTCTTAACGGGTGGAAGAATGAAATTTCTCCCCACTAATATTATAATTTTTTTACATCAAAAAATCGTAAAAAATATACTTAGTAATTAATGAAAGGTGAAAATCGGACTAACGCGGCCCCAGCGAATTTTTCAAAATTTCAAACAGACATATCTCTGCCATTTTTAGAAGAAAAATTTTGAAGAAAGTGTGAAATTTGGTGAAAATCGGTTGAAAACTATTGCCGTAAAGTGCTCTGGAAAAAATGCTACGGACGGCCGGCACCACAGACAAAGTTGAGATAGGTATAGATCAATATTCGATTTGATCCTCCGGGGTCTGGAGGAAACTTCCCCAAAAACCTGACGTGGAGGGTATTACAATAACTTCTTTTAAGGAAGATAAAAAAGAAGCAAGTTGAAGATTGATCCTAAATCTTATATTCGGCTTCCATATCTTCGGTAGCCATTAACTAGAAACCGAAAGGTCGTAGGATCGAATCCAACTAAGGGTCTTTTTTCTATCAATAAAAGTTAAACATCAAAAAAAATTTATTTGAACAATAATTTTTTTTATTATTCACTGATATTACAATAATTTAGCATAATCGCCCGTAAATTATTCTATTTTGAATTTTTAAAAAATGTTGATAACGCCGCAATAAAAAAGATATAAAGTTTAATTGCGACCATCTATAAAACGCGTGACATTTTGGTTTAGAAAAATAAAACCCGACTTTATTGCCGCATCCCTCCGTGCCCTGTAAAACTTAATTTCACCTTAAAAACTTAATTTCTAGATATCAAAACTTAAAAAATTTGAATAAAAAAAAATTTTTTTTTTCAACTTAAGTTGAGAAATGTGAAGAATTACTTTATATTAAGAGAGGCTTTAGGATAAAAGGAGGGCGTTTTAAAGGAGTGTCCCTAACTGGAAGAATTATGGAGACACTCTTTTCCATCAACCCCTAAACTAGGGCATAATAGTGTTCCATGACCGGAAATATTCCGCAGCCTCTTATTTAAAATTTGTTAGCTTCCTTAAAGAAGTTATTGTGATACCCTCTACGTCGGGTTTTTGGGGAAGGGTCTTCCAGACCCCGGAGGGTCAAATCGAATATTGATCTTTGTCGATCTCCACTTTGTGTGTTGTGCCGGCCGTCCGTTTTTTCCGGAACACTTTACGGCCACAGTTTTCAACCGATTTTCACCTAATTTTCATCAAATTTTCTTCACTATTGTAGAAAATTTTCGAAAAAAAAAAGAACTTGAGAAACTTTTCGCAATGAAAAACCGCAAATTAAAAAAAACAAAAAAAAAACTCGAAAAATTAAAAAAAAAAAAACTTGGAAATTTTTTCGAAAAAAAAATTCGAATATTTTTGAAAAATAAAGTTGGAAAATTTTTCGAAAAATAAAACTTTAAAAAAATCTCAATTTTTTAGTTTAGTTGAGGATTGCGGCTAAACTAAAAAATTGAAATTAAAACTCCGGCTGACAACAACAAGAAGAATTAAAAAAAAACTTTCCCCTCCGTAATACTTCCCCAACTTTATACTTGCCCTCCCTTATAATTCCCCCTCCGTTATACTTCCCCGCCCTTACACTTCCCCCACCCTTGTAGTTCCCCTCCCTTATACTTCTCCCTCTCTTATACTTCCCTCTCCCTTGTAGTTCCTCTCCCTTATACTTCCCTCTCCCTTGTAGTTCCCCTCCCTTATACTTCCCCTCTCTTGTACTTCCCCTCCCTTGTAGTTGCCCTCCGTTATACTTCCCCCTCCCTTATACTCCCCCTTCCTTATACTTCCCCTCTCTTACACTTCCCCATCCCTTGTAGTTCCCCTCTCTTATACTTCCATCTCCCTATACTTCTTCTCCCTTATGCTTCCCCTCTCTTATACTTCCCCCTCCCTTATACTTGCACCTCCGTTATACTTCCCCTCCTATATTGTTACTTCTTTTTAAGGAAGTTCCCGTCGGAGCCAGCTCCAGACTAGTACTTTTTTTTGAAAAAAAAAAAAATTGTAATATAAACTACTTTTAACGTTTGATTCTTTCGAGTTAAAAGATAGGATTTACGAAGTTGACACGTTTGAATTAGATTCGAGTTGAAGTAGTCCTAACTGAGTTTCAAGGAAAAGAAGTTAATCCTTCAAAGCCTCCAAGTCACTTTACAGTTATCGAGCACTTCTCTTTCTCTCCTTTTTTTTTAAACTCTCCACTTCCATTAGCTATCCCTTTTTTACATCAAACTTACTTCTTATTCATTTTTCTATAAATCATCATTTTTTTTAAAAAAGTCTGAATTTTTTAGGGACAATTTTATATCGAATGTGAGGCAGTTTAAGAAGTTGAGGACTCTGACTAAATTGAGAGTCGTCATAACGACTGGAAATCCTTTTGAAAAAGAAAATCCGGAAAAAGCAAGGTAAAAGTTGGGGGTTCATTTTTTCCCTCTCGCATCAGAAGCTCGATATGGCTTTTTGCCAAAATACGGAAAGGGTGTTACACGGCTGAAACGCCGAAAAAACGCCCCAAAAGCTAGTAAAACGGGTGTTTATTGGACAAAGAACTTTTGTGAGCGCCCCAAAAAGGGTGTTTCACTGCAGAAAAAGCAAGGTAAAAGTTTCAGATGGGGGCTCATTTTTTCCCTCTCGCATCAGAAGCTCGATATGGTCTTTTGCCAAAATATGGCGCGGTTGAACTGCGTGCAGTCATCGTCCTCTGAATCGTTATGGTAATTAAGGGATACCGTGTACGATAAAATCTACCAACAAGAAAAAGTTCATAGACTTCAGGAGGTCAATAAATTTTCAAGGCGCCTGGCAATATGGCGAAAGCCTACTTTAACCCTTTCGAGACCACAGGCGACTATAGTTGCCCAGCGGCGAACCTCTCTAAAAAATTTAATACCTTCGCTTCCCGTGGCGCTAGCGACATGCAAAATCTGGGTGTTATATCCGTAAAAATCTAGTTTAGATACATTTTTTTAAATTTTTTAAAAATCTCAAGACCTTTAACTTGAGTTTTGCAAAAACTTTCTCGTTGCTAAGGAGTAATCAAATTGTCAACCAAGCGTAAAAAGGAAAAAGTTAGATACAAGTTGAGATATTTAAAAAAAGAAAAAGTTTTTTAAAATAATAGGAGTGTTTCAATATTTAATATGAAAAAAAGACTCCTTTTTTTTCTCCACCGTTTGAGATGAAACGGAAAGAATACCTTAAGAGAAAAGGTATTTTCTCTAACTAATGCATGGGCCCTTCTTGCCTTTTCATCACCTCGTTTTTATTCTTTTATTTTTACTTTGAGCATTACTTTTCTATCCATTTCATCAACGTCTTTAGAGAAAAGAAGAAAAAAAAAGCGTCGATGTTAAAACGATAAAAAAGAATCGCGGATTCAATACGGAGGGTCCCCGGATTGTTGGAAGCGGTTGGGAAAAGGGTTTGAGGGAAGAGAAAAAAAAAACTCGGGCAAATTGTCTGCCCTTCCAAACCAATCATTGAAGTCAAACAAGTTTGGTGCTCCAACAAGTTTTTCACTGCTTATTTCCCGCTTCCAGTTTTTTTTTTCCTATCCTACAAACTTGAATAAAATTTGCATAAGCATCGAAATGAGACTTTAGCGTGTTATTCCTTCGCCTATAACGATTTAGTGAAAAAAGTGTGTGATTTTCAACGTTAAAAGGAGGGTGAAAAAAAAAGTTTTTCAATTTTTACGCTGAATGAAACTTTAGGTACCTACTTCCGATTTTTGTCTTTTTCTCCGTGAACTTAGGGCTTTTTCATTTAAAAGGTTTTCCGGAAAAATTAATTAGGATAACTATATAATTAATTTATGTGAAGAGTTGTTGGTGATATTAACTAAAAAATTTACAGACATTTCTTAAGGAGCCCTTTTCTCAAGGTTTCCTAGGGAACCCATCAGGGCGAAGTGACGGGAGAACACCTTTAAACGCGTATTTCACCCTGAAGCAGTTGAACATAAAAAGTCTGCATTTCGACATAAAAAATCTGCAGATCACCATAATTGAACATAAAGTTCTCAAAAGTTCAAAAATTTTGAGCATAATGCATTTCAACATAAAGCGTTTGACCATAAACGACTTTTTTGATAAATTTAAGTGGACATAATAAGAGTGCAAGTTTAACGCATCTCACCATAAAAGTCTCTCTTTTTAACTTGTTGTTTCGGCATAAAACTGTTTCTGTCGTTTGGGCATAACACATCTCACTATAAAAGTCTCTTTTTAGCTTGTTGTTTCGGCATAAAACTGTTTCTGTCGTTTGGGCATAACCCATCTCACCATAAAAGTCTCTTTTTAACTTGTTGTTTCGGCATAAAAATGTTTCTGTCGTTTGGGCATAACACATCTCACCATAAATGTCTCTTTTAACTTGTTGTTTCGGCATAAAACTGTTTCTGTCGTTTGGGCGTAACACATCTCACCATAAAAGTCTTTTTTTAACTTGTTGTTTCGGCATAAAACTGTTTCTGTCGTTTGGGCATAACACATCTCACCATAAAAGTCTCTTTTTAACTTGTTGTTTCGGCATAAAAATTTTCTGTCGTTTGGGCATAAACACATCTCACCATAAAAGTCTCTTTTTAACTTGTTGTTTCGGCATAAAACTGTTTCTGTCGTTTGGGCGTAACACATCTCACCATAAAAGTCTCTTTTTAACTTGTTGTTTCGGCATAAAACTGTTTCTGTCGTTTGGGCATAACACATCTCACCATAAAAGTCTCTTTTTAACTTGTTGTTACGGCATAAAACTGTTTCTGTCGTTTGGGCATACCACACCTCTCCATAAAAGTCTCTTTTTAACTTGTTGTTTCGGCATAAAACTGTTTCTGACGTTTGGGCATACCACATCTCACCATAAAAGTCTCTTTTTAGCTTGTTGTTTCGGCATAAGAATATTTCTGTCGTTTTGGCATAATCACATCTCACCATAAATGTCTCTTTTTAACTTGTTGTTTCGGCATAAAACTGATTAAGTCGTTTGGGCATAACACATCTCACCATAAAAGTCTCTTTTTAACTTGTTGTTTCGGCATAAAAATATTTCTGTCGTTTGGGCATAACACATCTCACCATAAAAGTCTCTTTTTAACTTGTTGTTTCGGCATAAAACTGTTTCAGTCGTTTCGGCATAACACATCTCACCATAAAAGTCTCTTTTTAACTTGTTGTTTCGGCATAAAACTGTTTCTATCGTTTGGGCATAACACATCTCACCATAAAAGTCTCTTTTTAACTTGTTGTTTCGGCATAAAACTGTTTCTATCGTTTGGGCATAACACATCTCACCATAAAAGTCTCTTTTTAACTTGTTGTTTCGGCATAAAACTGTTTCTGTCGTTTGGGCATAACACATCTCACCATAAAAGTTTCTTTTTAACTTGTTGTTTCGGCATAAAACTGTTTCTGTCGTTTGGGCATACCACATCTCACCATAAAAGTCTCTTTTTAACTTGTTGTTTCGGCATAAAACTGTTTCTGTTGTTTGGGCATAATACATCTCGCCATAAACTACGAAAAGCAAGCAGACAGCCAATGGGATCAGCTCGTTTTATGACACAAGGGGGACAATTTTTTTCCTCTCGCGAGGGTGTGCGAATTGCATTATGGTGATCTGTCAAGTTTTAAAGTTTTTGTAATTTCGCCATAATCGCGTTTTAAACGGCGAAAACAGGCTTGCTCTTTCGCTGTTCCTAGTTTATGGTAAGATGTATTATGCCCGAACTCCAGAAACAGTTTTATGGCGAAACAACCTCTTTAAAATGAAAGCTTCTTTTATGTTGCGTTATGTTGAAGCGAAAAATTTTATGTCGAAACGACATGTGTTAAATCTCTTCTTTATGGTGACATGTATTATGTTCAAATGCTTTATGGTGAACGTTTTCGACCATTTTCTTTGTGTTGAGCAGATTTTTTATGGTGAACGGTAACTCGCGATATCTACTATTTTACGTTCAAATGCATTATGGCGAACCTCTCTATGACGACACAAAAAAAATTATTTTCCAAATTAAAACAAAAATCGCTTTCACGTTTGACCAATTTTTTATACATAACATTTTAGACTAAAATGAAAAATAAGACGAGAGAAATAAATGAGGGGGAACAGGTGCACAAAGTATGACATGTTTTTCTTGGAGGATGTATGTCATTTGAATTCTTAAAAATAATTTAAAGTACAAAAAAAAAGTTTAAAAATTATTTTTTTTTAGATTGGGTGTGATTTATTGCCTTTTGTATTTGAAGCGGGTGAATAAGAATGAGGTGACTGCTGACGATATCGACAGCGCGAAAGAACTTCGTGAGGAGATAGAACCAGAAGAAGAGTCAAGCGACGACGACGTCCCTGAAGAAACGAACGAATACACAGACGATCCGCCGGACGAAGACGAAATAAAAGACTCGAAAACACCGCGGCAGGACAGCCGATAGAAACGGGCCCGTCGGGAGTGAAGAGCCCGGTGTTGAACCCACTCAACTCGCGTCATCATCAGCAGAATCGACGGCGTCGACCGAATAAAAAATATGTAAATTTACAAATTTGAATTTTTTCCCGTTTTTCGGATATGTATTGGATGCTGACCAAAGTAAATGTGAATTCCGAGGGTGGATGTGGAATGACAATGAGATATGGGGTTGCCATACAAATAGATCCCCGCCTCCATCTGTCTTCCTTCTAAAAGCCTTATCAATCCGACCTGACCTGTCTGTTATCCTGTCACAATCTCCTTCTCAATTACATAGACATAACGGCACTACAAAAGAATCACTTCCTTCTTTTTTCCATCGCTTTTTTTTTTCTTCCTTAGAGAAGTTATCGTGATACCCTCGACGTCAGGTTTTTGGGGAAGGGTCTTCCAGACCGCAGAGGGTCAAATCGAATATTAATCTCTACCGATCTCAACTTTGTCTGTGGTGCCGGCCGGCCGTACGTCCGTAGCATTTTTTCCGGACCACTTTAAATTTTCTACCGATTTTCACCAGATTTTCACCAAATTTCTTTTGTCGGTGAACTAGAAATTAACCAGGGCGATTTTTGAATTTCGAAAAAATGGCGGAGATATGTACGTTTGAAATTTTAAAAACAGCGCTGCGGCCGAACCGTTGGTCTGATTTTCACCAAATTTTCACCAAAGACTCCTTATATTTTTATGAATTTTTGGGGTAAAAAAATTGTCACTTTTTAATTATTATTTTTTTTTAGTAGGGAGAAATTTTATACTTCCACCGGTTACGAGAAGCACATCCCGAGGCCAAAGAGCCCATTATTTCTACCTTGACACTAAAAAAATCGACAAAAAGAACTTGAAAGAATTTTAAGAAAAAAAAAAAAAAACAAGAAAACCCGAAAAATTTTCAAAAAAAAAACTTGAAAATTTTTTCGAGAAAAAAGGAAAAAATTTTTAAAAATTGGAAATTTTTTCGGAAAACAAAAAAAAACTCGGAAAATAAAAATAATTTAAAGAAGTTAAAAACGGTGAAAATTAAAAAAAAAACGGTGAAAATTTTTTGAAAAAAAAAAAAAAAGAGAACTCAGAAAACGACACATCCAGTTATCGTTATACTTCCCCTCCCTTATAATTCTCCCACCGTTATACTACCCTCCCTTATACTTCTCCCTCCGTTATACTCCCCCCCCCCTTATACTTCTCCCTCCGTTTTACTTCCCCTCCCTTATACTTGCCCCTCCGTTAACGTTATACTTCCCTCTCCGTTATACTTCCTCTTCCTTATACTTGCCCTTCCGTTAACGTTATACTTCCCCTTCCTTATACTTGCCCTTCCGTTAACGTTATACTTCCCCCTCCGTTATACTTCCCCCTCCGTTATACTTTCCCGCCCTTATACTTCACCCTCCGATATACTTCCCCTCCGTTATACTTCCCCCTCCTATATTTTTACTTCTCTTTAAGGATGCTTTCGTTGGAACCTCTTCAAACTATGTAGTACTTTTTTTTCTTTTTCTGGAATATTTTTAAAATATTCAAATCTAATCTGACCAGCGTTATGTTCCCGAAATTGGAAATGGTCCCAATTATACACACCAATGAACTCGCCTCAAGTTTTACTGAACGATGAATCATCAAAACGTGTAATGAATCTTCGGGCCGCTGCCATTTTTTTTAAACCCAATTTTTAATCGAAGTTTAAAATGTTTATTTTAGGCAAAGAATGTTTATTCAAAGGACTTCAAAAATCAGTGTAGGCCGTTTGTACGAAACAACTTCAATTAAGAAGATTCTCCGCAAAGTTCAAATTGCAACCTTTTGCGTTAAAATTTAATCAAAAAAGTTTATTTATCTCAATAAAGTTAATGTGGTTGACCACATTCTGCTTTTTAAACCAAATAAACGGATTCAAGAAAGAGAGAAACATATCGCTATTAAAAACACTCAGTGTAAAAAACCCTTCTACAGCAGCCAGAAAATGTTATATCAACTTCAACGACCTTGCTCTCGTTTTCAAAGCTCCCCTTGGCGGCGTCGCGAAATGCTTGTCTACAGTCTCTTCGTAGGGCTTCCTTCCTCAGTATTGTAACCTAAAAACTGTATTATCCCTGATAAGAAGTTGGTAGGTAAATCTTGTTATTGGGTTGAACTATCCAAACTAAAGTTTAGTAAAAAAACTAGTTTGGATAGTTCAACCCAATAACAAGATTTACCTACCAATGATTTACCTACCAAACAAAATAAAATAAAAAAATACCTGATAAGAAGTGTTTGGGACGCCACCAAGGGGAGCTTTGAAAACGGGAGGCGTTTAAATTGATACCATAACTTTCTCTGGCTGCTGTAGAAGGGTTTTTGAGAGGGGTATTTCTTTACACAGAGTTTTTTTAATCGTGATATCACATCTTTTTGTAGTTTAAATAATTTACTACATAATTCCCCAAAAACCCGACGTGAAGGGTATCACAATAACTTCTTTAAGGAAGTAAAAAAAAAAGAAAAGAAAATAAGAAAACTTAAACGCAAATTTAAAATACCTAAAAGATTAAAAAAAAAAATTTTGGGAAATTTTTGGAAAAAAAGAAAGAAAAAAATTCACCCTCCGTTATACTTCCAACTACGTTATACTTCCCCTCCCTTATACTTCCCCCCGTTATACTTCCCATCCCTTATACTTCCCCCGTTATACTTCCCCTCCCTTATACTTCCCTCTCCGTTATACTTCCCCCTCCCTATACTTCCCTCTCCGTTATACTTTCCCCTCCATTATACTTCCCCCTCCGTTATACTTCCCCTCCCTTATACTTCCCCCTCCGTTATACTTCCCCCTCCCTTATACTTCCCCATCCCTTATACATCCCCTCCCTTATACTTCACCCTCCCTTATACTTCCCCTCCCTTATACTTCACCCTCCCTTATACTTCCCCTTATACTTCCCCCTCTGTTATACTTCCCCCTCTGTTATACTTCCCCCTCTGTTATACTTCCCCCTCTGTTATACTTCCCCTCTGTTATACTTCCCCCTCTGTTATACTTCCCCCTCTGTTATACTTCCCCCTCTGTTATACTTCCCCCTCTGTTATACTTCCCCTCCGTTATACTTCACCCTCCCTTATACTTCCCCCTCCCTTATACTTCCCCCTCCTATATTTTTACTTCTCTTTAAGGAAGTTTTCGTTGGAAGCTCTTCAAACTAGTACTTTTTTTTCATTTGCTTATCATCTAAAGAAGCATCTTTGAGTGAATTTTTTGAAACTTTTCCCTAACTTTTAAGTTTGAAAACTTAAGTGAAAAAATTAACCCTTTTACCAGTCCCTGTGGTATGTATGTAAATATTTTTAGCAAGTATATGTATTTTTAAGAAAATATCTTGACTACTTGAAAACAATTACATCGGAGACATAAACACGAATATATTTTCGGTCACCAATTCTGTTTATACGGGTCGCCGGAGGTTGTTTGGTTTTAATTGTATAAATTTGCACAAATTAAGATTTTGACTCGTGTTATTTTGTAATTTTTATAATATAAGTTCAAAATGACATTCTGGGTTAAAAAAAGATGTCAATGGGACAAAATATGGCGTTCATTTCGACCATTTTTCTGTGGAAAAAAATCGTTTCCACTTTCGAAGCTGTACAAAAGTATTATGCGCTCCGTTAAGCAAGAAGGTTTGCGGCATCAGAATGGGCATAAAAAAATGGAATCTTCGCTCACCGCTCGAAATTCCACGATTATATTTTACATGAATTTTTTTTTATTTGCTCTATTATAATTTCATATCCGCATGTAAATTTCTAAAGTCGTTTACATAATGATTCTCCAAAATGATTTATTAGTTCGTAACTACTTAAGAAGTCAAAGGGCCATTTAGATGATTTCTTAATTAGATTATCGAACCTTAATTACAGGTGTTCAAATTGCGCATTAAAAATTCGAAATTTCCAAAGCTTTTTACCTGCATTATCGAACGGTTGAAAATAGAATGGAAATAAATTTCGAATTACCCAGACGATGTAAATCAAGGTCCGCCATTTATTATTAAATGGGTCATTAATAAATCATGAAATGTCACGAAGTGTGAATTATATTGTCCTCAAATATTTAGGTTTCAATTAGAAAGTAAAATAGAAGCTTCTCTCGAATAAATGCACTTTCGAAACCCTTTGTGAATAACTTTTTCACCCTCTAGACTGTAAACACGAAAAATCTGGCATAAATATTATTCATTGTTTTTTTTTTTTGGAAAAATGATGTATTTGGTAAAATTTGAAAACAATAAACAATAATATATAAAGTGAAAATAAATTTTCTGGCAACAATGAAGTATACGTGTCGACAAAATGCGGTTCGCCATAATACATTTGAACATAAAATAGCAGATATCCCGAGTTTACCATAAAAAATCTGCAACTCAACATAAGCAAAATAGTCTAAAACGTTCACCATAATTAAACGTAATACATCTCTCACCATAATTGAACATAATACATCCCTCACCATAATTGAACATAATACATCTCTCACTATAATTGAACATAATACATCTCTCACCATAATTGAACATAATACATCTCTCACCATAATTGAACATAACACATCTCTCACCATAATTGAACATAATACATGTAAGAATGAAAACATCTGTTTTAATTCATCCACATACACAAAATATGTTTCGGCTTGTAATATCATAAATTTTGGTTTCTTGTTAAATACATGAAATTAAATTATGTTAAAAAGGTCTTTAATGCTTATATACATCTCTCACCATAATTGAACATAATACATCTCTCACCATAATTGAACATAATACATCTCTCACCATAATTGAACATAATACATGTAAGAATGAAAACATCTGTTTTAATTCATCCACATACACAAAATATGTTTCGGCTTGTAATACCATAAATTTTGGTTTCTTGTTAAATACATGAAATTAAATTGTGTTAAAAAGGTCTTTAATGCTTATATACATCTCTCACCATAATTGAACATAATACATCTCTCACCATAATTGAACATAATACATCTCTCACCATAATTGAACATAATACATCTCTGACCATAATTGAACATAATATATCTCTCACCATAATTGAACATAATTCATCTCTCACCATAATTGAGCATGATACATCTCTCACCATAATTGAACATAATACATCTCACCATAAAGAAGGGATTTAACACTTGTCGTTTCTACATAAAATTTGACTTTTCAACATAACGCAGTAGTCGTTTGGACAGTATACATCTCGCTATAAACAAGGTACAGCGAAAGAGCAAGCATATTTTCGCTGTTTAAAACGCGATTATGGCGAAATGACAAAAACCTTAAAACTTGACTGTTCACCACAATCCAATTCATCATAACGCATTTCACCCCAAAGCAGTTGATCATAAAAAATCAGCATTTCGACATAAAATTTGCCCATTCGCACGTCCTCGCGTGAGGAAAAAAAGTTCTCTTGTGTCATAAAAAGAACTAAACCCATTGGTAGTATTTTTCTTTTCCTAGTTTACGGTGAGATGTATTATGTTGCCTAGCACTATGGTGAACCGTCAAGTTTTAAGGTTTTTGTCGTTTCGCCATAATAGTGTGAAAGTAGGCTTACTCTTTCGCTGTACCTAGTTTATGGTGAGATGTCTTATGCCCAAACGACAGAAAGAGTTTTATGGCGAAACAACAAGTTTAAAGAGAGGCTTTTATGGTGAGGAGCGTTATGGTGGCTTGCACTTCTTTTATTGTCCACTTCCATTTATTGAAAAAGTCTTTAAAACCCTTTGCGTTGAAATGCATTATGCTCAAAGTTTTTAAAATTTTTAGAGCTTTATGTTCAATTACATTATCCCGAAACGCATTACGGTGAACTACATATTTCTTATGTCGAAATGCAGATTTTTACGTTCATCTGCTTTAGGGTGAAATGCGTTATTTTGAACTGTGTTTTCCCGCTACTTCAATGTTATTTTAAACCGTGGACCAGCGAACCTGTTGGATTTCATTGCAACTATCATGGTTTTCATTGAAAAATAGAGCTTTACATTATTTAACTTCTTTTGGACATATTTTTAAGTTTGGAAATCTATTGAAAGTTTAAGTTACGGTCAAGAAAGGGTGACCCTTTCGTCTTTCATTAGACGGAGTCTTCTCATTGAAGGACCCTGAAAGCGTCTATACGGTTTACCCATTGGCCCATGCATTCGTCAATAAGAATTCCGTTTCTAAGAAGACTGAATTATTCTGATTTCTATTCAGAAAATTTTCTTTTGTTAATCTAATTTATATCAGACTATTTTCATAGTGGTGGCTTAGAAGGATAAGCCCCTTAGAATGTTAAAGCTCCAGGATCAGGCGGAGCTTCTCTAACTAGACATTTTCTTAAGGGGGTACTGACCGAAAAAAATCGAAATTTTTTTTATTTTATTTATTAAAATTTCATCTGTCCGGCTTCTCATGATATATCATTTATCAAAATCAGATGTCTAGAAATAATTTAAAAAAATTTTTGAAAAAAAAATTCACATGATTTTATAATGCTAAATCCTATGATACATCAGCTGATAAGCACACTGATAACAGGGGTAGAAGGGTCTGTTTTGAATTTTCCGTGGTCACTATGATCTTTAAAACGGGCAAATTATTGAAAAAACAATCATCTGTATCGATTTTATCGACTAAAACCATAGACAAAGAAATGAGAAAGTTCCCGCTATTTTTTGGTTTTTTGCCTCTCCTGTAAAATCGTGTTTTTGACCTATCGGAACAGCTGGCTCAGGCTGTGATGGACCTATCGAGTTCGGATTTTTTTTAAACGACGCAGAATCGCCTAATCTAAAATTCTACAGAAACAGATTTAAGATAAGTTGTGCCGTTTTTTTTAAATTAATTTTTTAAGGCGGAAAAAATCACAAAAAATTTTTTTTTTTTGAAAGTCGTACTGTTTCCCCTCAAAGTGTTATTTCAAAAATTTTTTTCTGTAGATTTGTAGATTAGTGATTGTAGAATGTGTAGAAAAAAGTTTGAAGACAATCGGATAAGAAATAGCCGAGTTAGGTGTACCTAAAGATGCCCATTTTTACTAAGTAAAAAACAGCTGGGCAGTACCCCTTAAGCGCACTTTTAAACAATGATTTAGATTTTTTGGCCGCCAAATATTTTTTTCCCCCAACTTCAAGCTCTGCCCTAGTTTTTAAAAGATAATATGTTATTTTTAATAAAAATATTAGCCGTTTTCAATTTTTTACGCTTTTCATGGGGTCTATCTAGCTTATAATTTTAAAAAAGCCGAACAGAAGAAGCGTAAAAAATTGAAAAACGGGTAAATTCTTCATTAGAGTTTCAGGAAAACGTAATTTGCCCGACTCACCCAAGGTCAAACGACTCGAGCATACGATACGACTCAGCTGAGTCGTAAATGTGAACGACTCACTTCCCGACTCCGAGTAAACGTAAGGTTATATTCTACGAAGGTTATTTTGCTATCTCCTTTAGTTTCGAGTTCCGAAATCAAATAGTTTCTCAACCGATTGGCTAAAATCGAAGAAGGTAATTGATTCTTTACTTTTTGGAAGGATTTTGGAAGCTAAAGTTTAAAAAACTATCAAGGAAACTTTATACCCACGCTGTGAAAATTGGCGGGAACGTTTTGGGGATAGGTAATTTCAATGTGCTGTTATAGTTAATCAGAAAAACCATGTTTCGATTAATGAATATGCTCTAGTGAGAACATTGTGAACTAACTGAGTCGAAACGACTCCCTGAAACTAGGTTATTACGCCTCTACGAGAATACCTTTCCCGTTTTGTGAGTCGTGAGCTTGAAAGTAAGAAAAAAAAAGAACTTGAAAATTATTTTACCTTCCAATTGAAAGAAACATTTTTAAAAAGGTGGTAAATTGTGCATTTCATTTGAATATGTAGGTGACCACTTTTTCCTCAATGATAAGTGTTAAAAGAATTTTTTTTTTTCAAAAACAAACAGTGAGTTTAATTAAATAAAATGGGATGAAAAGAAAAAAAAACTAATTTGCGTAATCACTTGGGCCGTGGAGTTTTAAAAAGGAAAGAGATATGGGCTTTTCTACTTGATTTTCATTTCAGGATAGGAGATTTCCCGGCTAAGACCTAATGAAAACTACACTCCGATACGCCCTTTCCCTTTTTCAAGTTTCGGATAAAATTAAATTACATTTTAAATACCTAAAAAGCAAAGAAAATTCTTTTATTTCATTGTGAAACGGACGACTGAAATCTGAGAGGCTTTCCATTGAAATGGAGAAGGCAGAAGACTTTTTGGATATTATATTGCATTTTGATTTTGCGGTTGACGTTATCCATTGTTGTTAATTATGATATTATGTGGATTATTATAAAGCAGGAAGTGACAGGATTAAATGTTTACTTCCGGGAAGTGAGCCGTTCGCCATAAATCTGCAGCAAATGGTGTGGAAAAGAATCGAACATTTATTTAATTTACATAAAAATGATCGGAAATCGCTTTATGAGGGTTTTACCAGTGGATGTTAGACAAGAAAAATGGTCGATTTTCTACTTAAAATTTTATTTTTTTTTTTTATCTGGAGGACTTTTATTGTGTATTTTTCTCGCTGGGGCCCTCTCGAGGCTTTCACGCGGTCAGTGATATATTTAATTTACGGTAGAAGGGGCTGCCAGAAACACGCGATGCAACTGTGATAAAAGAGAACAATGTTGACGAGTCACACCACGTTTCTGATAGCGGATCGAGGATTTGTTTTTATCCATCTAAAACAGAAATAGTGAAACTTTTTTTAATTTTAGAGTAACTAGACTGTCTGGACGAAAGGGACGATTGTGAAATTGGTCGATTGGAATCGCGCTAAAATACCTAGGGAATTTTTTTTTAATTTTAAGGTAACCAGTCTGTCTGGCCGGAAGGGACGATTGTGAAATTCGTCGATTGGAATTGCGCTAAAATACCTAGGGAATTTTTTTTAATTTAAGGGTAACTAGTCTGTCTGGCGCGAAGGACGGTTGTAAAATTGGTCGATTGGAATCGCGCTGAAATCCTAGGGATTTTTTTTTAAATTTAATATATAATTTTTTGGTTTACTAGTCTGTCTGGCCCGACGGGACGATTGTGAAATTGGTCGATTGGAATCGCGCTGAAATACCTAAGGAAACTTTTTTTTAAATTTTAGGGTAACTAGTCTGTCTGGCCCGAAGGGACGATTGTAAAATTGGTCGATTGGAATCGCGCTAAAATACCTAGGGATTTTTCCCCTTACTTATGGGTATCTGGACTGTCTGAACGAAAGGGACGATTTTGAAGTTGGTCGATTGGAATCGCGCTGAAATACCTAGGAATTTGTTTCCCCTAACCTTCGGGTAACTAGACCGTCTAGCCCGAAGGGACGATTGTAAAATTGGTCGATTGGAATCGCGCTAAAATACCTAGGGATTTGTTTCCCCTAACCTTAGGGTAACTAGACCGTCTAGCCCGAAGGGACGATTGTAAAATTGGCCGATTGGAATCGCGCTAAAATACCTAGGGATTTACCCCCCTAACTTATGGGTATCTGGACTGTCTGAACGAAAGGGACGATTTTGAAGTTGGTCGATTGGAATCGCGCTGAAATACCTAAGGAAACTTTTTTTTAAATTTTAGGGTAACTAGTCTGTCTGGCCCGAAGGGACGATTGTAAAATTGGTCGATTGGAATCGCGATAAAATACCTAGGGATTTGTTTCCCCTAACCTTAGGGTAACTAGACCGTCTAGCCCGAAGGGACGATTGTAAAATTGGTCGATTGGAATCGCGCTAAAATACCTAGGGATTTGTTTCCCTAACCTTAGGGTAACTAGACCGTCTAGCCCGAAGGGACGATTGTAAAATTGGTCGATTGGAATCGCGCTAAAATACCTAGGAATTTGTTTCCCTAACCTCAGGGTAACTAGACTGTCTAGCCCGAAGGGACGATTGTAAAATTGGTCGATTGGAATCGCGCTGAAATACCTAGGGAATTTTTTTCCCAAACTTTAGGGTAACTAGTCTGTCTAACCCGAAGAGACGATTGTAAAATTGGTCGATTGTATCGCGCTGAAACACCTAGGGGAATTTTTTCTTTTTTTTTCTTTAGCTTTTTCAAAACAATTTTTAAGCATCAAGGTAAAAATCATGTGGTTTTTCCCAAGGGATAAAAAAACTGCATTTCGACATAAAAATCTGTAGTTCACCATAATGCGTTTGGGCAATTGAACATGAAGCTCTCAAAAATTTAAAAATTTTTAGCATAATGCATTTCGACATAAGCATGACTTTTTCGATTAATGTAAGACGATATAAAAAAGTGCAAGTCACCATAACGCTTTCACCATAAAAGCCTCTTTTCATACTTTTCAAACATATGGAGGAAGCCCTACGAAGAGCCTGAAGACAAGCATCTTTTCAGAAATAAGGATATCAGAGTAATCGATAACATATATCATCTAACTCATTAGTAATCGATAATATGTTACCTGTAAACAAGCATTTTGCGACGCGGCCAAGGGGAGCTTGAAAACGGGAGCACGAGCGCTGCATATCTCAAATTTTCTTTTGTCATACTAAACCCGCAAGACTAGGTCATGTTGGTTTAGTATCTCAATAAAAATTAAATTTAATAAAAAAGGACTCACGCTATCGCCCCCAGCCACTTAGCCATTGCTCCCTTATCACCCAAATTTTTCTTAACGCCCCCAGGGGGCGGCACCGCCCCGTTGAGAATCACTGGATTAGAGGAAATAAAAGTGCTAAAAAAGTCGTTTATAAAGTGTGTTCAATTATGGCCTGAGCTGAAGGAAAATTCGATTATTTACGTTGCTCTCTTTAGTAACCGACGGGAAAAAAAACTTTCTGTCTTTTTTCCCGAACCGATGAACCGACGAAAAACCCATACAGACTTTCACATTTCATTTAATCACGGTTTACTGTTAATAAATGCTTCGGGGTGGAATAAATACGTTAGAGAGCAACAAAATTCATAATATCTCATTGAGGAAGTTTTACTTTTTAGAAAATTAAAAGGTAAATCGGTTTAATTAAGCGAGTAAACGCAACGTGTCTCTTTATATTAAAAACACCCGAAAGGAAAATTGGCAACGTTAACCCAGTTGTTAAATTGGCCCATTAAAGGAGGCTTACCTCATCAATTTTTTAAGCTTCCCTTTTTTCTTCGGGAAAGGGGCTTTTATTGAATTATTTCATAAAAATAGAAAATTCCAAGTACAACAGTTTTAATGCCATTAAACCGTAGAATGAGTAAAGTTCTCAGTTAAAAGGTCGCTTGGGAAATGAACTAAAACATGGAATGAGTGGAATGGGACAGGGGGGAGGGGGGGGGGGGGGGGTTGGAACAGAGAAACAAAGTGTTCACAGGAGTGATTCGGCAACACACTGTTTTCGAGGAAATTACGACAAAGCGCCCTTTTCGAGAAAGTTTATAATTTGTTTCGATAAATAAACCCACTAGTTTGCTTAGTCTCTTCGCGTTTCGAACGCCCCCGTCTCGGCGATCCATCCTCATTTTATTTAATTTTTTTTCACCTCCTACATTCAATAGTTAATTCGGTTTTTGTAAATTTACCGCGTGAATAACTAATTTCGTGATTATTTGGTTATTCCGCTTCAAATATCGGTTATTCTATTTCTGATGTCGGTTATCCCACTTCTGTTGTCGATTATCCCACTTCTGATGGTCGATTATCCCACTTCTGATGGTCGATTATCCACTTCTAATGGTCGATTATCCCACTTCTAAGGTCGGTTATCCCACTTCTGATGGTCGATTATCCCACTTCTAAGATCGGTTATCCCACTTCTGATATCGGCTACCCCACTTCTAAAACCGATTTTTCCACTTCTGGTATAGACTACCAAACTCCTGATATGCATAGGTTATCTAACTTCTGAGGTCGGTTATCCCACTTCTGATATCGGCTACTCCACTTCTAAAACCGATTTTTCCACTTCTGGTATAGACTACCAAACTCCTGATATGCATAGGTTATCTAACTTCTGATGTCGGTTATCCCTCATATGATGTCTTATCCTCTTCTGATGTCTTATCCCTCTTCTGATATCGGTTACTCCACTTCTAAAACCAATTTTTCCACTTCTGGTATAGGCTACCAAACTCCTGACATGCATAGGTTATCTAACTTCAGATTTCGGTTCTCCCTTTCTGATGTCTATGTCGATTATCCCACGTCTGATATCGATTATCCCACTTCTGATGGTCGATTATCCCACTTCTGATGTCGGTTATCCACTACTATATCACTTCTGGTATAGACTACCATAATCCTGATATGCATAGGTTATCTAACTTCTGATTTCGTTTATCCCTCTTCTGATGCCTATGTCGATTATCGCACTTCTGATGGTCGATTATCCCACTTCTGATGTCGGTTATCCACTATATCACTTCTGGTATAGACTACCATACTCCTGATATGCATAGGTTATCTAACTTCTGATTTCGTTATCCCTCTTCTGATGCCTATGTCGATTATCGCACTTCTGATGGTCGATTATCCCACTTCTGATGGTCGATTATCCCACTTCTGATGTTGGTTTTCCACTATATCATTTCTGGTATAGACTAACATACTCCTGATATGCATAGGTTATCTAACTTCTAATGTCGACTATCCCACTTCCGATGGTCGATTATCCCACTTCTGATGTCGGTTATCCCACCTCTGATATCGGCTATCCCACTTCTAAAACCGATTTTTCCACTTCTGGTACAGGCTACCCCTAACTCCTAATTCTGATTTCAGTTATCCCGTTTCTAATGTCGTTTATCCCTCATCTAATGTCGATGTCGATTATCCCACTTCTGATGGTCGATTATCCCACTTCTGATGTCGGTTATCCTACTTCTGATATCGGCTACTCCACTTCTAAAACCAAATTTGTCCACTTCTGGTGTAGGCTACAAAACTCTGATATGCATATTACGTTATCTAACTTCTGATTTCGGTTATCCCTCTTCTAATGTCGATTATCCCTCTTCTAATGTCGATTATCCCACTTCTGAGGGTCGGTTATCCCACTTCTGATATCGGCTACTCCACTTCTAAAACCGATTTTTCCACTTCTGGTATAGGCTGCCAAACTCCTGACATGCATAGGTTATCAAACTTCTGATTTTGATTATCCTACTTCTAATGTCGTTTATCCCTCTTCTTATGTCGATGTCGATTATCCCACTTCTGATGGTCGATTATCCCACTTCTGATGTCGGTTATCCTACTTCTGATATCGGCTACTCCACTTCTAAAACCGAATTTGTCCACTTCTGGTGTAGGCTACAAACTCCTGATATGCATATTACGTTATCTAACTTCTGATTTCGGTTATCCCTCTTCTAATGTCGATTATCCCTCTTCTAATGTCGATTATCCCTCTTCCGATGTCGATTATCCCATTTCTGATATCGGTTATCCCACTTCTGAGAAATTGAATTTGTGATAGTCGGAAACTCCGGACAAAAAGAAGTGGAATTTAAAAAATGAGTCTCTTAGGACGATAGCAAAAAGACATTTTTTAAGATTGTCAAAAATGGTCATATGAATAGTCAAATCAACTTGAAATTTTGCGTAGATTACGAATCTGAAAAAAAATAGGCGTTCTCATTTGAAATAACGAAGTTAGTTTCTGTTGGCATCCCTGTATATCCAACAACATTTTAAAATACTCCATCAACATTTAACTTTTTTCATAAAACCACTTTTAAACGCTCTCCATGTGTTCCATGTGTTTCCGGACACCCCGCATATTAAAATTTAACCAAAGAAATTTTATACCCTTGATTAAATTTGAATAGAGTAGAAAATATAAAATAAAAAGTAAATCTAATTGAAGGGGAAAAAAAGCATAGGCAGGTAGTTTCAAAGGGATTAATTAAAGCTGGAGAGGGTATTCATGGATGTAAAGGGCTTGACGTGCCTACTTAGTGTGAGATTACTGGGGTTTATTTTGTATGTTATGACGTATTTACTATTTTTTCGAATGAAATGGTAAATGAGAAAGAAGGGAAAAAATGGAGAAACTAATTAGGCGGGATATGAAGGTAGTTTTCAGGCGTGTTCATCAGGGACGGAATTGAAGGGGGCCCTCGGGGTCCCTGCGAAGGTAAAATGGGGGTGGATTGTCATCCAGTGGACGGTGGACACGAGGCCGCGCGGTGTAGGGAGGGAAAGCCAATAAACCGTGTTCTTGCGGCTCGGGAAAATCCGACGGTTTTCGCGCATCTTCGCCCGTCCCCGGGAACCAAGCATGCAACAGTTCTTCTCCGAACGCCCGACGTACACTCCCCGTTCAGCATCCATTGTCCTTCTCTCTAAAATCTTCCGTAAGTCTTCCATAAAAAATTAATTTTTTTTTCCTCTTCAAATAAATTTTATTGAAAAAAATATATTTCAATATTTTTTTTTTATTTTTAAAAGCCCAATTAAATTTTTTTAATAAAATTTTTTCCATTTTTTAATTGAAAAAAAAATTGATTAAATTCGTACATGTGCTCAGTAGCCATAAAATTTAAAATTTTTTTTTTAGTTTTAACGTAAAATTTAAAAAAAAATTTTATGAGAATCTCTTTAAAAACTTTTTAAATATCTTTATATTATTATTAATTTAATGTATAAATTATTCATTTTAAGTTAATTTTAGATTATTTTATTAGATTTTTTAAGGACATTGCGGGTGATACGATAAGCTCTCTTTGAGGAGTTTTAAATTAAAGGATTTTAAGGATTTATGAGATGAGGCTTTTAGAAGAAAAAAAAATATTGGGAACTTATATTTTTTTAACTTCTTAAAGAAGTTATTGTGATACCTCCACGTCGGGTTTTGGGGAAGGGTCTTCCAGACCCGTAGGATAAATTCGAATATTTTTTATTAGTTTTTGGTGTTTATTTCTATAATTTTGTGATAAATTTTAGATTTGTTCAAGTGTAGGGGGGCCGGAATCTTGTGAAAATGAAGCCGTCTTCGCCATATGTGCTTGGGACTGGAATAGAGGCCTTAACTTAGGGTCAACCGCATAAGGCCCCCCACGGGGGGGGGGGGGGGGGCGCTAAAACATTCATGCAACTTGAACTCAAGAAGAGCGGACCTGACCGACATTTTGACCCACTCGCCGGTCCCGCCTCTTCTTCAATATTTTCCCAACCTTTTTCCCCAGGACGGAGCTCTTTTTATTTACCCTCCGTGTTTTATTTTAAATCAAACCCGTCAATTTATCTAAAAAATTTATATTATATCGGGCGATATTAAGTTGAGCCAGTTTTTTTATTTTAATCCGGCGATTTTCTCACATTTGGAATTTAATCTGATAAGTATTGAACTGATACCTATTTTTAGCGACATCATTGTTTTTTCAAAATATCGAATTGGGTCAATGTGTACAATTTTTAGTGGATGAGAGGGAAATATTAAAGAGGGGAAGTGTAATGGAGGGGAAGTTCAACGGAAGGGGAAGTATAAAGGAGGGAAGTATAAAGGGGGGAAGTATAACGGAGGAGGGAAGTGTAATGGAGGGGAAGTTCAACGGAGGGGGAAGTATAACGCTGGGAAAACTATGTATAACGGAGTGGGATGATTTTTTTTTCGAAAAATTTTCCAAATTTTTTTTTTTATTTTCCGTGTTTTTTTTTTTTTTTTTAATTTCCCGGGGTTTCTTTTCTAAATTGTTTGAATTTTTTTTAAATTTTCTAAGTTCTTTTTTTCGAAAATTTTTTTTAGTGTCAAGGTAGAAATAATGGGCTCTTTGGCCTAGGGAAGTGCCTCTCGTAACGGGTGGAAGTATGAAATTTCTCCCTAATAAAAAGTACTGGTTTGAAGAGCTTCCAACGAAAACTTCCTTAAAGAGAAGTATCTATATAGGAGGGGAAGTATAACGGAGGGGACGTAAAACGTAGGGGGAAGTAAATGGGAGGGGAAGTATAACGGAGTGGGAAGTATATGGGAGGGGAAGTATAAAGGAGGGGGAAGTATAAGTGAGGGGAAGTATATGGGAGGGGGAAGTTTAAGTGAGGGGTAGTATAACAGAGGGTGAAGTATAACGGAGGGGGAAGTATAAGGGAACGAAAGTATAACGGAAGGGGATGTATAAGGAGAAAAAGTATAAAGAGAATTTTGCAAGTTTGTTTTTTCGAAAAATTTTTAAGTTTTTTTTTCGAAAAATTTTCCGGTTTTCCTTTTTTTTCGAATTTTTTCGAAAAATTTTTGAGTTCTATTTTTGAAAAAATTTTAAGTGTCGAGGTAGAAATAATGGGCTCTTTGGCCTAGGGATGTGCCTCTCGTAATGGGTAGAAGTACGAAATTTCTTCCTAGTAAAAAAAATTAATAATTAAAAAGTGGCAATTTTTTACACAAAAAATTCTTAAAAAATATAAGGAGTAATTGGTGAAAATTTGGTGAAAAAAATTGACTCAGTAAGTTCACAATGTTCTCACTAGAGCAAATTCATGAATCGAAACATGGTTTTTCTGATTAACTATAACAGCACATAGAAATTACCTATCCCCAAAACGTTCCCGCCAATTTTGACAGCGTAAGTGTAAAGTTTGCTTGATAGTTTTTTAATTTTAGCTTCCAAAATCCTTCCAAAAAGTAAGGAATCAATTTCCATCTTCGATTTTAGCCAATCTGTTGAGAAACTAGTTGATTTCCGAACCCGAAAGTAATCGAGATAACAAAATAACCTTCGTAAAATATAACCTTACGTTTACTCGGAGTCGGGAAGTGAGTCGTTCACGTCTACGACTCAGCTTGAAACTCTTTTATAATCAATTTACAACCAATTTAGTTGAATTCTAAATGTTTTTCCTGATCTTTTTCGAGAGTAGGGATGAAAATGAACAAATCGCACTACGTTAAGGAGGTTACCGCCTCGTCTGATTTTTTTTCTCTCTCTGTAAATAGTCATGAAAAAACATTGCGGTTGGATGCAGGCACGCACCCTAATCCGCCATTGTTTAGTCTAACCTCAACTCCTGTTATAATTAACGCGATTCTCCTATTTTGTTTTAAAGTGCTTTCTATTGTTTTTAAACTTTTAGTTTCCGAACTCTAGGGAAACGTTCCGTGTAAAGGCAATAAACCTGCCTTTTAGAGTTGGTGTTTCGACCTATTTACGCCGAGCCATTAATACCACACGCTGATAAAACGGACATTTTCCTAATGTAACGACCCCGGCTATCGTACGACTCGAAAGACCGACATATTTTTTTTACAAAATGAGGCGAATAATGGCGATTTAAAATTCCTTTGAATCGAAATTCTGGTAAGTACATGAAATTAGGGAGCACTTTAGCCTCCTTTTGATGTCTATAATGACATATTTTGGGATCCTTTTAAAATTAATGACTTATTAGAGTTTCAACGACACTCTTTTATACTTACTAAACCAAAAAAAATTTTTTTTTGTTTTCTTTCTTTTAAAAGTTTTTATCTTTTTTTTTCTATGTAAAAAAACTTCATGTATCGTCAATTTTTTGGATAAAAAAAAATACAATTTTGTTATTGTAATACCTACCATACTCAGTTTGTGGAAGTGTGTAAAAATTTTTTTAAGGAGGTATGATGGTTTTTAAGTGAGTTGCTTTGCAAATTTTTCGTTGTTAACAACGGTTTTCGGTTTTTCCCTTCTATCTCGGAAACCGTCGCTCAAAACGAAAAAATGTTCTAAGTAAAAGTTGTAGGTACAAAGATTTCCTACAAAAATTTATTTATTCATTATTTGCGTAAGAGCAATATTTAAGGAGTTATGAGGTTTAAAACTAATAATCCTACAGAGCCTGTCTGAAAACTTAAAACCTTCATATCTCCTAAAATATTGCTCTGACGGAAAAAGCCAATAAAGTATTTATGTAGTAAATTTTTGTAACTACAACTTTTACTTTGGACATTTTTTCGTTTTGAGCGACGGTTTCCAAGATAGAAGGGAAAAACCGAAAACCGTTGCTCACAACGAAAAATGTACAAAGCAACCAACTTAAAACCCTCATATCCCCTTAAATAAAAAAAAATCCTTTGTTTATTCAAACTTTGGGCTCTTAGTCTTCTTAGAGTTGTTATCAAAATACCCACCATATTCGGTGTTTTCGGAGTTTTTCTTTGCAAAGAAAAAATCCTTTGTTTACCTGAACTATCGGCTTTTAACTTTCTCAAATAGTTGTTATCGTAATACCCTCCACATTCAGTTTCTTGAAGAGTCTTTTTTATATATATAAAAAATCCTCTATTTACTCAAACTTTTGGCTTTTATCTATTTCATACAGTTGCGCTCCTTTCACATTACACGATTTCGATCGTGCGGGAAAAAATCGCCCGGGCAATTTTTCTTGATCGACTGTTGAAGAGTATGAGACCTTTCACATTGCACGATTGGAACACGGGGACGTTTTTTAATCGTGTTGCAGCCGTCCAGTGCCACTAGGAACCGCACGGCTACCGTGACGCCCTCTACCTCAGTGGCCCACTAGACCAAATGCACGCTTTCACACTAGACGGTTTTTAGTCGTACGGGAACTGACTAAATGCTTCAAAAAGCGTACATAAAGGGCAAGAAAATATTATGAAGACGGCAATAATGAAAAGAGTAGGAAGGAAAAATGGATTTCCCCACTCTTTCAAAAGACGAGGGAGTGGAATTTAGAATATTCTTTATCTGGAGCTGTGAGATTCAGAAGAATTTTTTTCTTTAAGGATTTTTAAGGATTATTCTTATGAAGATACTTATCAAGGTTTATGAAAAATCATTGTTTATTATAAAAGGGAAAATAATATCTAAAAAATTTATCTGGTTATCATGAAAAAGTTTCTTTTTAAAAAGCTATCCTCCATAAAAATGATAAAAACAAAAGAAGTGATAAAAATGTACGATTTTTATCGTTCAATGTGAAAGTAGCAAAACCACGATTAAAAATCGTACGATTTTTTCCCGCACGATCGAAATCGTGTAATGTGAAAGGAGCGTTGCTATCGGTTTTTGGAAGCGTCGAAAATTTTAGGTATTCAAATTTTTTTACTTCTTCAAATATTTGTTATTGTAATACCCTCCATATTCGGTTTTCGGTGGAGCATCTAATTTTTTTTACTTGACTTTCAGTTTAATTATTGTTTTTAACTTCCTCTAAAAGTTTTTATTGTAATACCCTCCATAGTTGGTTTTTGAAAGTATAAATGAGGCGCTCCGGGTACGAAGGGCGAACTCAACAAAACGTAGTTTCGAGATATTCGCATTTTAAAGTTTTATGTTACGGGCGAACTCAACAGAAAAGTCATTCCCCGGAATGGGAAAAGGAGTGGGGGTTGTGGACTAGGATGTGGAGTTCGCCCTTCGTACCCGCTCGGATATCGCAGTTAGAGCTTTGCCGCATATCGGTTTTTACGTATTTGAAGGGGAAAAAAGGGCGAACTCAACATAAAATTATATGGGTGTATTCACCAAGAGGTCTAGAATCTGAAAATGAAAAAAAAAAAATTTGTCCGATGTTGAGTTCGCCCTTCGTACCCGGAGAGCCTCAAATTTTTGGCTCTGTGGAATTCATCCACATAATTTTTAATACATTTTCAAATTAAAATTTTAAAAATTTTATTACCACAAACTAACCAAAAGTTAAGTCAAGCAAAATTTTTATAATAAATTTTAAAAAAATCACAATATTGTTAGGTTATTTAACTTCCATTATGTCATCAAAGAGAATGAGTGCTAATAAATAAATCTTTAAAAAGAATAATTAATTCAAAAATTTCGTCAAAAATCAATTTATTGAGTCTAATTAAATGGAACAGAAAAAAAAACATCAAAGCAAAAGATTTGTCCAAAAATACTGGCATATTTAGTTAAATAAAATTATTTAACTTCTCAATAAAGGATTTTTTTATTCATTATATCCTGATTTTTATATTGTTCCATTTTATTTTAATTGTATTAGTTGGAGGACTTCAATTGACGTTTTTAATTTAAACTTTTCATTCTTGAATAACAGGTAACGTCGAGTTATAACAAAAATAAATTATTCTCCCCCGAGCCACAATTATTCATTTTAAGGACGGAAAAAAATTTTTTTTTCTCTTCTTTATATTAATTACCGAAGATTTTCCCCATTAAGTGCCTAATTAATTCTCCCTCAAGATGTTTGGTTGAATTTCACGTAAAGTAAAAAAAAAAAGGCCTTTAAAAAAATATACAAGACGTCTTGTTTATTATTAATTTAAAGAAATTGTTGATAAAAAAGGTTTTTTATAATATTGGGAAAAATTAGGTAGACGGATGGGAACTCCTTAATGGAAGGAAGTGACAGGCCCTTTTTTTGAGATGTCATACATTTTGTATTCCTTACTCCGAAGACAACTCTAAAGAATTATTTATTGTTCCTAAATAACATAAAAAGACACACAAAAACTTCTTCTTCATTTGGATGAAGGAACTTATTTATTCTCTGGTCCAAGTATAAAAGAAGGGTAATTTTCGGACTCGTATATTTTAAAGACTCACATTTATATGCTAATCAAGGGGGTGGATTACTGTCTGAAATTATATATTCAAGACATTCAAATTGAACCAATTTCTGAATACTTGGAACAATGTTTTAATTTTATTTTTACTTTATTCTTTAAATCCGAAGTTAAAATGTGTAATAAGAAAAAATCAAAGGGCATTTTTATAACATCGGCTTTCATAGCTCAGTTGGTAGAGTGTTGAGTAGAGACTCATAGGTCGTAGGTTCGAATCCCGGCATAACTATTTTCTAATCTTTTTCTCTTCGTTGTTTTCTGCGGTGGATCCTTACTCGTCACCTAAGAGCTTTCGCCGGATTAAAACTATATACCGATTCGTCACCTGACCACAATTCAAGTAATACACCGATTCCTCACCATCATAATTTCAGAAATGGACGTCTATGGGGGAAATGTACTGCAGCCCGAAGAAATACTTTAACCACTGGCCTATATACGAGTTATTTTTCATATTATGAGATGCATAATTTTCCATTTCCGTGTCGGTGACCACTGTTGAAGGGCACTTTTTCCTCCTTTCAGCACATCTCCACAAAATATTACTGTTTTTATAAGCTTTGTGCTTCAAAAATTTAAGCCACGGAGCGCTCGGACGATACAATCGTTATACGCGACATCTTAAAACTAACTTAATTCCTAAACATAATTTTGTTTGGTTACGAATCGGCATGTTTACTCTGATAGTTGTAGGTGACGAATCAGACTATGACCCTTCCTTCCGAAAACAATAGGAGGTGACGAGTAGGTCTACAGCCGTTTTCTGGTGGGTTCCGTCAATTTTTTGCCCGCTAAACACCATTTAGGCGGATTTTATTGCGTATTCCTCAGTTTTTTTATTGCAATGAACACCCTTTTTAAGGGGATCCATGAATTTTTTTTTTTTTTTTTGTCGATTTGTCCAATAAACACCCTTTTCACAGCTTTTAAGGGGATATGAGGGTTTTAAGTTGGTTGCTTTGTACATATTTCGTTGTGAGGAACGGTTTTCGGTTTTTCCCTTCTATCATGAAAACCGTCGCTCAAAACGAAAAAAATGTCTTAAGTAAAAGTTGTAGCGACGGAAATTTACTACATAAAATACCTTATTAGTTTTTTCAGTCAGAGCAATATTTTAGGAGATATGAAGGTTTTAAGTGTTCAGACAGGCTCTGTACGATTATTAGTTTTTTCCTCATAACTCCTTAAATATTGCTCTTACGCAAATAATAAACAGATAAATTTTTGTAGGAAATCTTTGTACCTACAACTTTTACTTGAGATATTTTTTCGTTTTGAGCGACAGTTTTCGAGATAGAAGGGAAAAACCGAAAACCGTTGCTCACAACGAAAAATTTGCAAAGCAACTCACTTAAGAACCCTCATATCTCCTTAAGTATTGCTCTGACGAAAAAACCAATTAAGTTTTTTTTGTAGGCAATTTTTGTAGCTACGACTTTTACTTAGGACGTTTTTTCGTTTTGAGCGACGGTTTCCGAGATAGAAGGGAAAAACCGAAAACCGATGTTAACAACGAAAATTTGCAAAGCAACTCACTTAAGAACCCTCATATCTCCTTAAATATTGGTCTGACAAAAAACTAATAAGATATTTTATGTAGTAAATTTCAGTACCTACAACTTTTACTTATGACATTTTTTCGTTTTGAGCGACGGTTTCCGAGATAGAAGCGAAAAACCAAAAACCGTTGTTAACAACGAAAAATTTGCAAAGCAACTCACTTAAAAACCATCATACCTCCTTAAGGCGTTTTTTTTTTTCAGATTTTTTCAACCCGTAAAAGTATTAGCTAAATTTTTGGGCCCGTTCTTCCATTTTTGTCCTTTAAACACCCTTTTTACCGAGTTTAAGGGATTTTTGGTTGGTTTTTTTTTCGGATAGACACCCTTTTAACCGGATTTTTAAATGTAATCCTCAGTTAAACACCCTTATAATCGGATTTTTTGCGCGTATTCCTCGAATTTTCGTCCATTAAACACCCTTTTAACCGGATTTTATGTGTCATCCTCAGTTAAACACCCTTATAATCGGATTTTTTGCGCGTATTCCTCGAATTTTCGCCCATTAAACACCCTTTAAACCGGATTTTTATGTGTCATCCTCAGTTAAACACCCTTATAATCGGATTTTATGCGCGTATTCCTCGAATTTTCGTCCATTAAACACCCTTTTAACCGGATTTTTATGTGTCATCCTCAGTTAAACACCCATTTAATCGGAATTTTTGCGCGTATTCCTCGAATTTTCGCCCATTAAACACCCTTTTAACCGGATTTTTATGTGTCATCCTCAGTTAAACACCCTTATAATCGGATTTTTTGCGCGTATTCCTCGATTTTTTGTCCATTAAACACCCTTTTAACCGGATTTTTATGTGTCATCCTCAGTTAAACACCCTTTTAACCGGATTTTTATGTGTCATCCTCAGTTAAACACCCTTATAATCGGATTTTTTGCGCGTATTCCTCGAATTTTTGTCCATTAAACACCCTTTTAACCGGATTTTTATGTGTCATCCTCAGTTAAACACCCTTATAATCGGATTTTTTGCGCGTATTCCTCGAATTTTCGCCCATTAAACACCCTTTTAACCGGATTTTTATATGTCATCCTCAGTTAAACACCCTTATAATCGGATTTTTTGCGCGTATTCCTCGAATTTTCGCCCATTAAACACCCTTTTAACCGGATTTTTATGTGTCATCCTCAGTTAAACACCCTTATAATCGGATTTTTTGCGCGTATTCCTCGAATTTTCGCCCATTAAACACCCTTTAAACCGGATTTTTATGTGTCATCCTCAGTTAAACACCCTTATAATCGGATTTTTTGCGCGTATTCCTCGAATTTTCGCCCATTAAACACCCTTTTAACCGGATTTTTATGTGTCATCCTCAGTTAAGCACCCTTATAATCGGATTTTTTGCGCGTATTCCTCGAATTTTCGTCAATTAAACACCCTTTTAACCGGAATTTTATGTGTCATTCTCAGTTAAACACCCTTATAATCGGATTTTTTGCGCGTATTCCTCGAATTTTCGTCCATTAAACACCCTTTTAACCGAATTTATGGGATTGTTGGTTTTTGTCCGATGAACACCCTTTCAACCCGATGTTTGGGTGTTTGCCTCAGTGTTTTTCCGCAGTAAACACCCTTTTTAACGGATTTTTGGGTGAATTTCTTAGTTTTTTCCCCAGTTAACACCCTTTTAACCGTATTTACTTCACTTTTTGCCCGATAAACACCCTTTTTAACATTAAAATGTGATTGTTGCCCAAAGAAATTTAATATTTAAATTACTACCTCTTTTTATGGCACGCCATGTAAAATTTAATGTTAGCTAATTTAAGAGGAAAATAAAAAGATTATAGTTCACCTGATGATAGCCGGTCAAAACCGGTAGTGAAGTGATAAAAAAGGTTTTTTCTTTATTATTTTCTTTGATTTCGTCGTTTCGGAAGTAATGAAAAGATCGTTTTTTCAAGAGTTTAAGATGATATTTCAGTGAATTGGTAGGCCCTTTTTATTTATCTGAATCAAGATAAAATACGACTCTAAATCGGGGCAATTAGATCCCCTTTTGTGCGGTTTCAAGGGATCTACCTCATTTCCTGTCAAGTTTCAAAGTTCTGTCTTTCCGAAGTAATCCGAGTTTTTCTCCAGTTTTTGTTAAAAACGGAGAGGAGAGAAAAAAAAGGGTTTTTTTTTGTTTAGCGTTACCGCTTTTAAGGATTCAATTACTTGGCGGGGCTGTCACCATTTATTTTTACTCAGCCTGTATAGGACAAGTCTAACACTTCTGTACACAAACCTCAAAGTAATTTGTACCTCCTGGTGACAAGTTAATACCTAGACTCCTGTTATTTGAAATCTATTTTTTTAAAGAGAATTTTAAAAAAAGATGTTTGTTTTATTGGTCGACCGTTTACTGCTGTGCTTTAATTTTTTATAAAGCCAAGTAATTTCGGAAGAAGAAACTAGGAGAAAAAAAAGTAGTAGTTTGAAGAGCTTCCAACGAAAACTTCCTTAAAGAGAAGTAAAAATATAGAAGGGGGAAGTATAAAGTAGGTTAAGTATAACGGTAGGTGAAGAATGCCGGAGGGGAAAATATAACGGTGGGAAAGTATGACGGAGGGGAAAATATAACGGTGAGAAGTATGACGGAGGGGAAAATATAACGGTGGGAAAGTATGACGGAGGGGAAAATATAACGGTGGGGAATTATGACGGAGGGGAAAATATGTATAACGTTTGAGAAGTATGACGGAAGGGAAAGTTTTTCCCCAAAATTTTCCGAGTTTTTTTTTTTCAAAAAGTTTTCCAAGTTTTTTTAAAAATATTTTTCCGAGTTTTTTGTTTCTTTTTTTTCGAAAAATTTCTTTTTTTTCAAACTACATAGTTTGAATAGCTTCCAATGAAAACTTCCTTAAAGAGAAGTAAAAATATAGGAGGGGGAAGTATAAAGTAGCGGAAGTATAACGGAGGGGGAAGTATAACGGAGGGGAAAATATAACGGTGAGGAATTTTGACGGAGGGGAAGTATGACGGAGGAGAAAAAATGTATAACGTTTGGGAAGTATGACGGTAGGGAAAGTTTTTTTCCCAAAATTTTCCGACTTTTTTTTTCAAAAAGTTTTCCAAGTTTTTTTAAAAATAATTTTCCGAGTTTTTTGTTTCTTTTTTTTCGAATAATTTTCCTCCTTTTTTTTTTTTTTTCGAAAAAAAGTACCTACTACATAGTTTGAATAGCTTTGAACGAAAACTTCCTTAAAGAGAAGTAAAAATATAGGAGGGGGAAGTATAAAGTAGCGGAAGTATAACGTAGGGGGAAGTATAAAGGAGGGGGAAGTATAACGGAGGGGAAAATATAACGGTGAGGAATTTTGACGGAGGGGAAGTATGACGGAGGAGAAAAAATGTATAACGTTTGGGAAGTATGACGGAAGGGAAAGTTTTTTCCCAAAATTTTCCGACTTTTTTTTTTTCAAAAAGTTTTCCAAGTTTTTTTAAAAATAATTTTCCGAGTTTTTTGTTTCTTTTTTTTCGAATAATTTTCCTCCTTTTTTTTTCGAAAAAAAGTACTACATAGTTTGAATAGCTTTGAACGAAAACTTCCTTAAAGAGAAGTAAAAATATAGGAGGGGGAAGTATAAAGTAGCGGAAGTATAACGTAGGGGGAAGTATAACGGAGGGGAAAATATAACGGAGGGGAAAATATAACGGTTTTTTTCCAAAATTTTCCGAGTTTTTTTTTTTTTCAAAAAGTTTTCCAAGTTTTTTTTTAAATGGTTTTCCGAGTTTTTTTGTTTCTTTTTTTTTTCGAAAAAAAGTACTACATAGTGTGAATATTTTCCAACGAAATCTTCCTTAAAAGGGAAGAAAAAATATAGGAAAGGGAAGTATAAAGTAGGGGAAGTATAACGGAGGGGAAGTATGACAGAGGGGAAAATGTAACGGTGGGGAAGTATGACAAAAGGAGAAGTTTTTTTTTTTTTTTTCAAAATTTTCCGAGTTTTCTTTTCTTTTTTTTCCAAAAGTTTGCCAACTTTTTTTCGAAAATTTTTCCTATTTTTTTAATCTTCCCCCTCCGTTATACTCCACCTTATATTTCCCCTCCGTTATACTTCCCCTCAATTTTACTCACCCCTCCCTTATACTTCCTCTCCTTTGTACATCCCTCTCAGTTATACTTCCCTTCCTATATTTTTACTTCCCTTTATGGATGTTTTCGTTGGAAGCTCTTCAAACAAGTACTTAAGACGGTAACTGTAGGATCCTTGGTTGACAGGTTGACATTGAGGTAGCCTGAATCATAGCTTGGAATCGGCCCTAACTTTTTTCCTTCTTATTTTTTTCTCTTCTCCATTTACTCGGTTTAATATAGAAAATCGAAAAATTGAATTTTGAATTAGAGATAATTAATCATTTTCTAGTTTATAGGGCAATCTCAAATAACTAATATCTGTTATCAGTAAACTAATAGCCTACCGTGATTCATCCCTTTGTTTAACTCAAATGTTTGCTTCACCTAACCTGTTTACTTTTATCGCTGTTTAACTTTTTTTTCACCCCGGGCAATTATGCTTGCTCATAACTTGAGATTTAAGAGAGAATTTAGTCCCGAAAGGTTTTCAGCCAAAAAAAAGTGAGAGAAACAGTCGCTTTTTCCGTGTAAATCGAGAACGAATAATCTGATCGGGTCCGTTTTGTGCTAATCGTTTCAGGGAAAATTTGCCCTTCCCGATACCACTCAAAAAACGGGAAAGGTCTTCTCGTAGAGGCTTTATAACCCAGTTTCAGGGAGTCGTTCCGACTTAGTTAGTTCACAATGTTCTCACTAGAGCTAATTCATGAATCGAAACATGGTTTTTCTGATTAACTATATCAGCACATAGAAATTACCTATTCCCAAAATGTTCCCGCCAATTTTCACAGCGTGGGTATAAAGTTTCCTTGATAGTTTTTTTTAAATTTTAGCTTCCTAAATCCTTACGGAATCAATTTCCATCTTCGATTTTAGCCAATTTGTTGAGAAACTGGTTGGTTTCCGAACCCAAAACTAAACGAGATAACAAAATAACCTTCGTAAAATATAACCTTACGTTTACTCGGAGTCGGGAAGTGAGTTTTTTACGTATACGACTCAGCTGAGTCGGATCGTGTAACGATTCCGAGTCGAGGCTCGAACCAACAATTTTAAGGTTTCTCAAAGCTCTACCAATTGAGCTATGGAAGACAGGTTTACATTGAGGTAGCCTGCATATAAGGCGCTCCGGGTACGAAGGGCGAACTCGACAAAACGTAGTTTCGAGATATTCGCATTTTAAAGTTTTCTGTTAAGGGCGAACTCGACAGAAAAGTCACTCTCTGGAATTTTCGTGGCGAGATTTTAGATTTTATTGAATCATAGAGGAAAGGGTTTTTTAAAAATTTTCGAATATTTTTTACGATTATTAATTCACAAAATGTATAACATATTTTTATTTCGTGGCGGTGAGCTGTTCCAAGAGGAGTGGGGCTCCCGGAAAAGGAGTGGGGGTAGTGGACTAGGATACGAGTTCGCCCTTCGTACCCGCTCGGATATCGCTGTTAGAGCTATGCCGCATATCGGTTTTTACGTATTTTAAAGGGGAAAAAAGGGCAAACTCAATTTAAAAATTACATGGGTGTATTCTTAAAAACGGTCTAGAATCTGAAAATGAAAAAAAAAAAAATTTGTCCGATGTCGAGTTCGCCCTTCGTACCCGGAGCGTCTCATATAAGGTTCTAATTTTAGAGGTCAAAAATGAAAACTAACTAGCGGAAGCGCCGATTCTAACGATCTACTGCTGTTTTAGTAGGAAGTTTTAGGCAACAAAAAATTTTTGTTTGTTTGTTATATTTCATTCGGCTGAGGGAAAATCCTTTGCTTATTGTACTAGAAGTCCATTGTAGCCTATTTTTATTTTTATCTCGCCCAGCAGTTATTTATAAAGCAAACAAGGTATGGTCAAACGTTTTGAATTGACGTTGAAAACTGAGGGTGAACTTCATGTATGTCTAAACAGCGTAAATAGAATATCTATAAACTCAAAATGTGAGTGTTCCATTTTGCCAGAATAATTAACGAATGCCCTAAATATAGATCAGACTGCGACCTCATTTTAACATTTTAAAACACAGGTCAATGTCGGTCTTCATTAGGTGCAGCTCCTGGGATCTACAAGGAGAGTTTTACACGAGGAAAAATCGAGGGTAGTAGCACTATTATATTTGAGTTATGCCCTGGTTTATGATAATGGGAGTCGTGGGATCTCCATAAAAGCCACCCCGCCCGGCCATCCTATGAGACCCGGCCTACGCTATGAAATTACCCACGCCCTCTACCCACTAAGATTTGCCTCGTGTGAAAAGTCAAGTAGGTTTTTAGCATAAAAAAAATTTTACACTTTTCATATCCCATTGCTGAAAACCGCGTTATTACAAGTTCTGTTGTTAGGGTGTTCTTTTTCAAGTTTGAAAGACGTGTCAGCTGAGACGATTCGCTTTTTATTGTTTGCCGTAATGAGCCTCTCGGAACTTTATTAGGCTCCTCGTGTTCTTAACGAGCGAAGAATTTCTTTGATGTGTAAATTTCCTGAACTCATGACCTAACAGTTACTACCAGGTATGTTAATAATGAAGTCCCCGCCAAAAAACGATGATAAAACATGTTTACCAACCGTAGTCTTATCTCTTGAGCTGAAAAGTTTTTGAATAAAAGAAACCAGGTTAAAATAAGGACACCTTTCGATTCGATTTACTAAAGGCGAGATTGAGGCAATAAAGGAGACGTTTCAAAGTGCCTTCAAATATTTCCTGTTTTATTATTAAAATATTCTTCTTTCGTTCTAAACGTGAAGAAAACAGGGAGATGAGGGGTGTTGTGAAGAAGGAACGTTCTTCTTTATCTTCCCGCATGCTGGAATGCTAAACGGGATGCAATGACGCAATACTGAGTCCATTTTCCGGGAGAACACCGTTCAACGCATTTCATCCTAAAGCAGTTGAACATAAAAAATCAGTATTTCGACATAAAAAAAGTGCAAGTCGCCAAAACGCTTCTAACCTTAAAAGCCTCTCTTTAAACTTGTCGTTTCGCCATAAAACTGTTTCTGTCGTTTGGGTATATAAAATCTCACCATAAACTAGGGACAGAAAGAGCAAGCCTATCGTTTAAAACGCGAAATTATGGCGAAACGACTTGAAAGTTCACCATAATGCTGTTAAAAACCACAAAAAAATATGCAACTCAACATAAAGAAAATAGCTGAAAACGTTCACCTTAATGCATTTGAACATAATATGTCTCACCATAAAGATGAGATTACGCAGCAATGAAAAGGTTTTTTGAGCGTTTTAGGACGAGATGACTGTAGGACGAGATGTAGGCACTCGAAACTTTCATTTTAAAGAACTTGTAGTTACGCCATAAAACTGTCTCACCATAAAAGCCTCTCTTTAAGCTTGTTGTTACGCCATAAAACTGTTTCTGTCGTTTGGGCATAATACATCTCACCATAAACTAGGGACAGAAGGAGCAAGCCTAAAAAATCTGTATTTCGACATAAAAAATATGTAGTTCACCATAATGCGTTACGGCATAATGCAATTCAAATGTTCAAAAATTTTAAGTATAATGCATTTCAACATTGAGATTTCGCCATAAACGACTTTTTTAATAAATGCAAGTCGACATAAAAAAGTGCTAGTCTCCATAACGCTTCTAACCGTAAAAGTTTCACTTTAAACTTGTTTTTTCGCCATAAAACTGTTTCTGTCGTTTGGGCATAATACATCTCACCATAAATTAGGGACAGCAAAAGAGCAAGCCTACTTTCGCCGTTTAAAACGCGATTATGGCGAAACGACAAAACCTTAAAACTTGGCAGTTCACCATAATTCAATTCATCATAAAGCATCTCATCATAAACTAGGAAAATCAAGCAGGCAGCCAATGGGATCAGCTCGTTTATGACAGAAGGGGGTTAACTTTTTTCCTCTCGTGAAGATGTGCGAATCGCATTATGGTGAACTGTCAAGTTTTTAGGTTTTTGTCGTTTTGCCATAAACGGGGGAAATAGGCTTGCTCTTTGGCTCTCCCTAGTTTGTGGTGAGATGTATTATGCCCAAACGACAGAAACAGTTTTATGGCGAAACGACTTTTTCATTAAAATCAAAGTTTCCTTTATGTTCAACTGTGTTATGTCGAAACGACAAATTTTATGTCGAAACGACAAGCGTTAAATATCTTCTTTATGGTGAACGTTTTCGACTATTTACTTTATGTTGAGTTGCAGATTTTTTATAGTGAACAACTCGCGATTTCTGCTATATTATGGTCAAATGCATTATGGCGAACCGCATTATGTCGACATTTTTACACTCCTTTCTCCCACAACCTAAAAATTATTCCATATTTACTAAAAGCGTAGTGTTGCAAGCGCATTTTTTTAAAAATCTTCTTTCAGTTCTTTTCCTGACTTCTAGTTTGTGAAAAACTAAAGATTTCAAAACTTTAAGGAAACTTTTACAGATGAAAAATCATTTAATAAACTTTTTATATTTTCACTAAACGATTTAGAACTTGAAAAAACCTCACAACGAGCGTAGATTAAGAAAATAACTTTTTTTCTCCCCCTTCGGCTTGACATGGAAAAACTTCTTTTGGCCTCCTTCAGCGAGTATTAAAAACGAACACTTACACCCTCTTCACCAGTACGAACACTTACAGCCCCTTTCCTTCCCGCTATAACTTCCCCGATATCGCCTCTTTTTCCACCGTAATATCCAAAGGGAGAAAACGCTTTTTTTTTTGTTTTAAAAGCGATAGTTTAATAGTTTTAGTATAATTTAGGGTGTTTCCTGTGCATGAATCAGGTGCATTTGGGTAAGCTAGAGATTATCGTTCCCCGGGAAATTCACTACTATCATTCATTCAGACGTCAACGGCTTCCTGAATAAATTAGTAGACATTATATCGCCCCTTTCGTCTCAATTTCGACATAAAAATTTAAAATCTTTTGTTTTGACCGACATATTCACGTCAATAAGAATGAAGGATCCCTTCAAAAATTGGAAAAAAATTTGGTTTATACAGAGAAGAGGGGTTTAAATAAATTTTCTTTTCAGTTGAAAGCTAAAATCCTGAGGACGCTTTTTATATATAATCGTATACTCAACTATGGTAGGAAAGTCCCTTTGTAATTTTTAAAAGACTTTTACCGCGGCAAAACACTATTTAATTAAGCCTGTACTCTAGAAGGGGCGTGAGGAAGACATTAAAAAGAGGCTTCCTCCTCTCACTCTCTCTTTTGAGAGGAAAAGTACGAGGGTTTCGTCCAAATGAATTTTACTTTGTTACTTTTAAATTAAAGTTTGAACTCCATTAGGCGCTGAGGGAGGTTTGAGGGGAGGAAACATGTTAGGGAGAAATAGCATTACACGTTTATGGTCGAGGCGTTACCAAGCCGAGGCCACTAATTGACAACTAAATTGCCTGATATTCGACCTTTTTAGAAAAGAATAATTAACTCCTTTTTTTTTTTCAGGTGTGTTGATTGGTGATAGTGTCATTGATACGATTTCTCATCAAGTGAGTACCCTTTTTTTTTTTTTAACAACCTCTGGGAAACCTGCGCAATCTTTTGTTCCCATTTTAGATATGTTGAAAAAGAATCGGAAATCATAGCATTTTTTTTAAATGAAAAACCTCACTCACACTGTCGTATCTTTATGATGACCCCATAGAATAAAGGAACCTTTGGAAATCGGCCCTATACAGTGATATGCAACTGAAACAAACCACAGTTTTGAATGGAAACCATATTTTGAATAAGCCAAGTGCCCTATTGATACATTCGCGTTTTTTCAGGAGATTTCCGGCTCCCTAATGAGATATGATCCTGCAACATGAAATTTAGAGTCTTAATGTCTTGATTTGAAGAGTTCTGTAAATTTTTTCTCGGTTTCTTTTGCTACGAGAACCATATTTGTACCGGTTTTTTTAGATTGTTTTTCTTGGGTTAGTGATATGAAAAACCCTATTTTTACAGGATTTGAGGAGTTTATAAATTTTTCCTCGCTTTTTTGACAAAAAAAAACTCATTCTGCGGGGTTTTTAAAGGGTTTCCTCGTTTTTCTGAGAAAAAAGAGAGAGAGAAATAAAAATATTTTATACTTTTTTTTACAAAATTTATTGGTAGATTTTTCCTTTAGTTTATTTTATTTTTTACACAGGAACATTTTTTTAATTTAATTTAGTTTTTTTTTTTAAATCTGTAAATATTTTGATCAATTTTCCTTGAATTTTAGACTAAAAAACCGGATTTTTTTTTCAATTTTCCTCGTTTTTTTTTGTTTTTTTTTTTTTTTTTAAACTTAAGTCTACGAGGTCTTCTAGTTTTTCCGACAGCCAAAACTTTGCGTTTTTACGCAAATCTTATAAAATTTTGGTTTGCGATAATGATATTATGTAGTATGGTTTTCTGGGAGAACACCGTTCAACATAACGCATTTCACCCTAAAGCAGACGAACATAAAAAATCTGCCTTTCGACGTAAAAAATCTATACTTCACATAATTTTTTTTTTTTTTTTTAAATAAAAGAAGTAGATATGACCAATGAGCAAGAGGCTTACTCTTACTATTGGTCAATCTACTCTTTTTTTGTTTTAATTGTATTAAGCCCAGGGCTTGTTACAAAGGGGGAGGGGATCAGACCCAGGCGGGGGCTTTCGCCATAATGCCATGGCGCCCTTTTGGGGCCAACTACCAGAGTAGTGGCCTAACTAAATTATCCACAGATTTTGTAGAGGGATATTTTTAATTGGAATTTTACTTCCAACCAAAAATCCCTATACCCAACCTGGGATCGAACCCCGGTCTTCCGTGGTGTGAGTCAGAAACTGAACCCCCCAGCCACGGAGCCGGTTATACTTCACATAATGCGTTTCGGCATAATGCAATTGAACACAAAGCTCTCAAAAGTTCAAAATTTTGAGCATAATGCATTTCGACATAATGCGTTTTGCCATAAATGACTTTTTCAATAAATGCAAGTCGGCATAAAAAAAGTGCAAGTCACCTTAACGCTTCTCACCATAAAAGCCTCTCTTTAAACTTGCTGTTTCGTCATAAAACTGTTTTTCGCCATAAAACAGTTTCTGTCGTTTGGGCATAATACATCTCACCATAAACTAGGACAGCGAAAGAGCAAGCCTACCGTTTAAAACGCGAAATTATGGCGAAACTACAAAAACCTTAAAACTTGACAGTTCACCATATTGCAATTCAACACAAAGCATCTCACACTAAACTAGGAAAAGCAAGCAGGCAGCCAATGGGCTCGTTTTATGACACAAGGGGGTTAATTTTTTCCTCTCGCGAAAATGTGCGAATTTCATTATGGTGAACTGTCATGTATTAAGGTTTTTGTCGTTTCGCCATAATCGAGTATGTATTGAACGGTGAAATTTACTCTTTCGTTGTCCATAGTTTATGGTGAGATGCATTATGCCCAAACGACAGAAACAGTTTATGGCGAAACAACTTTTTTTTTTTTTTTTTTTTTTTTTTTTTTTTTTTTTTTTTTTTTTTTTTTTTTTTTTTTTTTTTTTTAATTTATTTTACGAGGGTTTTCAACTACTCAGGTTATATCACCCTCGCGTCAGTGGTGTTTTCCGTCGGAAAAGTTCATTTAGGTACATTGGGTTCAATTTGGGGACCGCCCGCTTTGAACCCTGGACCCCATTGATGAACGCCGTATCGCAATGTTTGGGATTAACGCCTTAACACGCGCGGCCACCGCGACGCCAACTTCTTTAAAATGAAGATTTCCTTTATGTTCAACTGCGTTATGTTGAAACGACAATTTTAATGTCGAAACGACAATCTCTTTAAAGCATCTCACCATAAACTAGGAAAACGTAGCAGGCAGCCTATGGGATCAGCTCGTTTTATAACACTAGGGGGTTGATTTTTTTCCTCTCGGATATGCGAATTTATGGTGAACTGTCAAGTTTTAAGGTTTTTGTCGTTTCGCCATAATCGCGTTTTAAACGGCGAAAATAGGCTCGCTCTTTCGCTGTCCCTAGTTTATGGAGTGATGTATTATGGCCTAAAGACAGAAACTGTTTTATGGCGAAACAAGTTTAAAGAGGGGCTTTTATGGTGAGACAGTTTTATGGCGAAACTGCAAGTTACATGAAAGTTTCGTCCTACATCTCGTCCTTCAGTCATCTCGTCCTAAAACTTACGCACAAAAAACCTTTTCATTGCTATGTAATATCATCTTTATGGTGAGAAGTATTATTAGTGGTGAGTAGTATTATGTTCAAATGCATTATGGGGAACGTTTTCGACTATTTTCTTTATGTTGAGTTGCAGATTTTTTTATGATGAACGGTAACTCGCGAATTATGCTATTTTAAGGTCAAATGCATCATGGCGAACCGCATTATGTCGACACGTATACACTCTTGTTTCTTACCCAAAATTTTGGTTTAAACAACTTTTGCCCAAAATTCTGCATGTGCCTACTGTCGATCTAGCTGATAAGCTTGTGATAAAAACAGTTAAGGAAATAGAAAGCCAGAAAACTTCAATTCTACAGGTTTAACCAAGATATATTACTTTGAAAACCGATCTTATAAGCCCAACCGCTCAATTGATGCGTCTTATTGATTCTGCAAAGTCTTCTTAAATTAGTCGTTTGTACGAAAGTCTTTTTATGAGGGGGGAAAAAGGCAGGTTTAACTGGTACGAATTAAGGAGCTCGGGTGCTTAGAAGGACTTTGCACTTAGTTTAGATTTTGAACAGAATAGAATCGAACCCATTGTATTCAGGACAAAAGATCTTTTGGATAAAAAAGGAGAAAAGACATTTTAAGTTTTTATTAAATTAAAAGTTTTTTTTTTCTTTATAAAAAACGTTTTTTTCGTTGATTTTTCAAGTTGTCGCCATTGATTGCAAATTGACCCTTGAAGATTCGTTAAAACTTCGCGAGGAGGTAAAAAAGGTTGAAGGCCCTTTTCTGCTTACTTTATAGAAAAAAAAATCAGTGATTCTAGTCAGAAGCTAAACAATTACATGGGTCACAGAATTCAGGACTCCTAATTACCATTGTAAATTTTACTTTATCCGTGTTTAAGCGTAAGTAAAAGTCGCTTAGTGGCTAAGCCTTTTTTCGAAAGAAAAATCATGAAAATTTACATTTTAATTAAAATTGATCGACGTTTAAATATTTTGATGTTCTTCGTTATTTATGAAATACATCGGGGAAAAGGGAGAAGTACGAAAGTGGAAAAAATACGTCCAATAACCTGACACCGTGTATTATTAGAGAGGGTGTCTCGAGAGGATACGGCCGGAAATCACCAGAGGGTTCAAAACCCGTGAATTCAATTCCTGACGTCTTTACGAAAGGGGGAAAAAAATTATCTGCTGATTTTTTATAATAAAACAAAAACAAGAGAAACACAAGTTGGGATGGATTTTATTTTCGGTGTCGTTTTCGTGTTGATATATCGTATAAACGAAATAGTCTCGCTTTTCCTATGGTACGAACACGGTTTATCTTTAGGTATTTCAATCCATTTGGTAAAACGCGGTCTTACATTGATTTTCTCTGTGTCTGGAGTGTCTGTCAGATTCGCTTTGCCGTATGGAATGGAATTCGAAGCGGTCTTCCCTTCGTTTATCTTCACGTTGAGGTCTGGAATAGGAAGAGGGCTTTTAGCGACGACTTTGAAAAGCAGTTTTGATCTCTTCTCCCCCGTACCTGCTGTTAAAATCATTTTGAGTCTTTTTAAAATGATCGGAAATTCAACAGTCGTCTTCACACCGTATTTAGGCCATCCTGTTATTTCATACACACAGTGACATATTGGGAGAAAACTGAAATGTATGTATAAAAAACATATTTTATGAATTTTTCGGGATAAAAATCCCCACAAGTTTGAACTTGTGGTTTTAAAAATGCAGGTGGTGCTGGGCAAACATGCGTCAATTTTAATTCGCGACACTTCGAGGGACAGATGTTTGCATTTTTTATGTCTAGGATTCAAATTTATGGGGTGTTTTATAAAAATTTTGAAAGGAAAAAATTCGTCCTGCGTTCTAGATTTTGGTGAAACCACTTTAAGACCCTTGGAACCTTCGGTGGGGATTTCTCCAACATATTTCAGCAGATTAGAATTTTTTTTTTTTTGGGGGGGGGGGGCTACTCAGGAGACCACATTTTTCCTGGGTTTATTTTTAAAAGGGTATTATTTATAACGTTATAATCGTACTTAGGGAAATTGTGGGATGCTTCATCACAAGTTGTATGATATCGTTAAAATGGAACTTTAGAGCCCTAAAAAGGTGTTTTTTCGTTTAAAAGGTATTTCAGAGTTCAAAAAAAGGTATTATATCGTTAAAAAGATACTTTAGAGGCCAATAAAGGGTATGATTTGGTTGAAATGGTAATTAAGAAGCCTAAAAAGGGTATGGTATCGTTAAAATGGTACTTTAGAGCCCAAAAAAGGGTATTATATCGTTAAAAAGATACTTCAGAGGCCAATATAGGGTATGATTTGGTTGAAATGGTAATTAAGAGGCGTATAAAGGGTATGGTATCGTTAAAATGGTATTTTAGAGCCCCAAAAAGGGTATTATATCGTTAAAAAGATACTTCAGAGGCCAATAAAGGGTATGATTTGGTTGAAATGGTAATTAAGAGGCCTATAAATGGTATGGTATCGTTAAAATGGTACTTTAGAGCCCCAAAAAGGGTATTATATCGTTAAAAAGATACTTCAGATGCCAATAAAGGGTATGATTTGGTTGAAATGGTAATTAAGAGGCCTATAAAGGGTATGGTATCGTTAAAATGGTACTTTAGAGCCCCAAAAAGGGTATTATATCGTTGAAAAGATACTTCAGAGGCCAAGAAGGGTATGATTTCGTTAAAATGGTAATTTTATAAGGTAATTTTTAAAGTATTACAGTAGACACTCGTTTATCCGAACTAATTGGTTCTCGATCAAGCGCGGATAACACGAAAAACGGATAATCGAGAGGTTTTTTTTTATAGAGAGTTTAATAATTTTATTGGCAACGAAAGTAATGTAACTATAAAGTTTCGTAGTCATTTTATGGTTCTAAACGTTAAATGAAAGGAAAATCAATTTGTTAAAAACATTTATTTAGTTAAAAACTAAAGTATGTAGGGAGTGAGTAAAAAAAAAAATTAAAATTGATGAATGTCAGATGAGAATTGTGCCTTACTCCCTTATACTTCCCCTCCCTTGTACTTACCCATCCGTTATACCCCCTCTTTTATACTTCCCGATCCGTTATACTTGCCCTACATTGTACTTCCCCCTCATTTATACTGCCCCCTCCTTTATATTTACTTCTCTTTAATGAAGTTTTCGTTGGAAGCTCTTCAATAATATTTCTGAGATCTAGTTCCCGGTTTCGACAAAAAATTATTTATGTATTTTCCTTCGAAAAACCGAGAAAGACTAAAGATGTCATTGAAACTGGCAATAAAAATCATTTTTGTAAACAAACTTTTCGGAGAAATGAGATAACGAAAAGACGGTGAGAACAATAAGGGTGGTGCGAATGACCTTCCTAGAATATCGAGGAAAAAAACACCAACGTTTCATTATTTTATTTATACCCCCCCCCCCCCCCCCCCCCCCGTTCAATGAACGGATAATTGAAGGAGAAAATCTGAAAAAAAAAAAAAAAAAAAAAAAAAAAAAAAAAAAAAAAAAAGCGCGGATAAACCGAGGAACGGTTAAACGAGCGACGGATAAACGAGGGTCTACTGTATATCGTTAAAATGGTACTTTAGAGACCAAAAAAGGGTATTTTATAGATAAAAAGATACTTCAGAGGCCTATGAAGGGTATGATATCGTTAAAATGGTACTTCAGAGTTCAAAAAAGGTATTATATCGTTTAAAAGGTACTTTAGAGGCCAATAAAATTATGATATCGTAAAAAAGGTACTTTAGAGACCAATAAAGGGTATGATATGGTTAAAATGGTACTTCAGAGTTCAAAAAAGGGTTATATCGTTAAAAAGATACTTTAGTGGCCTATAAAGGGTATGATATCGTTAAAAAAGTACTTTAGATCCCAAAAAAGTGTGTTATTTCGTCAAAAATATACTTCTGAGTTCAAAAATGGGTACCTATTATATCGTTAAAATGATACTTCAGAGACCAATAAAGGGTATGATATCGTTAAAATGGTACTTCTGAGTTCAAAAAAGGGTATTGTATCGTTAAAAAGATACTTTAGTGGACAATAAAGGGTATGGTATCGTTTAAATGGTACTTCAGAGGCCAAAAAAGGGTATTTCTCGAATTTATGAACTGTGGTAATTAGGTCGCGGGTTTGATTTCTAGACTGGAGTTCGATCCCAGGAGCGGCGAAAAATTTGTCTAATGAGCCAAAAAAAGAAAGAATTTCCTAACTTTTTTGGTACTCATAAATTTTCTTATTTTTCTTTTAAAATAGATATAAATCAAAAAGAAAATGGTACACTTGAAAATTAATTTTAATCTCTCTTAAAGAAAAAAAAAAGTTTTAACATTAATTTTCATAATGTTGAAGGATGTGGTGTAAACCTCGGAGACCACTTCCTGTGCTTTCAGCTATGATTAGCCCCTTTACATTTTTTTTACCCCTATCCCTCAAGAGTTTTTTTTCTACAACAATATTTTTAAATAAACGTTTGCTGTTTACAGACAAAAAAAGAAAAGGAAAATCCGCGAAAATAATCTATTTGGAGAAAAAATTAGGTCGGGAGTTCGGGATACGGAAAAATAAATAACAGGTAAGAAAACCTTTAGAATCCAGGAAAGCTTTATTATGTTTGGAACAGGCCGAATGTTATCAAGAAAACGTGCGAATCCCCTTGACAAAAGCCAACCGTACCGTCTTTTTTCTGGTATTTTTTCCGCCCCGCTTTCATAATTCCAAACTCCCATTTGTCCAATTAAAAACACAAAACAAATAAAAATAGAAAAAATTTTTAAAAATATTTATTTTAATTTTTATCTTGCATGTATTCCGTAAATTAGGTCATATTTTTATCAAATAATTTCTAAATTAGCAAAAAAACATTTTATTTTTCAAATGTTATTAGTAGTTAATATTTAAAGATAGCTAATGTGGGAGAGAGAATAAAAAATCGAATATTCGAAACCCGGTTTCGGCCTAATAGCCCTCTTCAGGTGGGCTATTTCTTTATTTTTTCTTTTCCTCTTCTGTTTTACTGAATTTATGGATACTGCGGGAAGGTTGAAAGCAACTGCTCTTACTTCGAAACCGGTCATTTTTTTTACATAAATTGTCATTTTAGTAGGGAGAAATTTCATACTTCGACGCCTTACGAGAGGGACCTTTCTTGGGCAAAAATTCCATTAATTCAATCTTGACACTTGAAAAAATTTTCAAAAAAAATTGAAAATTTTTTGAAAAAAAAAAAAACAACTTAAAAAACTGCAAATTAAAAAAAACTAAAAAAGTCGGAAATTTTTTCGAAAAAATACTTCCCCTCCTTTGTACTCCCCCTCCTTTGTACGTCCCCCTCCTTTGTACTCCCCCTCCTTTGTACTTCCCCCTCCTTTGTACTCCCCCTCCTTTGTACTTCCCCCTCCGTTATACTTCCCCTATACTCCGTTATACTATTGAATTTATTGATACTGCGGGAACGTTGAAAGCAACTGCTCATTCTTCGAAACCGCTAATTTTTTTTTTACATTAATTATCATTTTAGTCGGTAGAAATTTCATACTTCCACGCCTTACGAGAGGGACCTCTCTTGGGCAAAATCCCTTTATTTCTACCTTGATACTTAAAAAAATGTTCGAAAAAAAATAACTTAAATTTTTCGGGAAAAAAAGCGTAAAATTAAAATACAGAAAAAAGAAAACTCGGAAAATTTTTGAAAAAAAAAAACTGAAAACATTTTGAAAAAAAAGTTGGAAAATTTTCCAAAAAAAAAACTCGGAAAATTTTCCAAAACGAAAAAAAAGTTGGAAAATTTTTCAAAAAAAAAAAAAAAAAAAAAAAAAAAAAAAACTTTGACAATTTTTTGAAATAAACATTTATAAAAAAATTCCCCCTCCGTTATACTTCCCCTCCCGTGTACGTCCCCCTCAGTTATAAAAAAAGCTCTCTTATACTTCCCCTCCCTTATACTTCCCCCTCCTTTATTGCTACTTATCTCTAAGGAAGTTCCCGTCGGTGCCAGCTCCAGACTAATAATTTTATTCTATCTCCCACATTTGCTATTTTTCCATTTCTAATTTCATTTCCTTTTGATAAGTTGGTAAACGAAAAGCCGAGATATACGCTATTAGTTTCGGATTCCCGTCTTCTCAAGTTTTCACTACTTAATCCAAACATTCGTCTCCAACTTTCGAGAATGATACGTTTTAATTAAACTTTTAATTGACGTCAGGATCTCAAGACGGATTTATACCTTTCCAGTTGGAAATGAAACCCTTTTCTTCCACCCGCGCCCAAATGTAAATTCAATATTCAAACTTAATCAATTAACGAATAATAAAGTTTTGATTAAAAAAAGGGGGTCAAACAAGTGGTTTTAATCATATTAAAAGTAATAATTTGTCTCTGCTCTTAATTATTTTTGTTTATTAAATATTTGTCTTATAAATTATTAATTAAATTAGCAAATGGAACCGTTTGTAAACTCGAATGATTTTAAATTTTTTAGAAAAGCGCTTTTGAAATTAATCAAAGGGCAATTTGTACCAAAGGTTCTGACAGAAGGTTGACGGAGGATCTCCTTTAATGAGTTTCCCGTGAAGATCACATTTTTTTCCCCTCCGTATTTAAAAACAAAAGATTGATTTTCGACGAACTTTCCTGGTTCTCGTGACCTATTTTCTGTTCGACAACTTTTTTCTTCCCGCTATAGAAATCAAGGGGGTTACTTTTGGTAATGTCAGGAAAGGATATGAAAGGAGAAGAAGAAAAAAAAAACAGTACAAAGAGCGTCGGAAAAATTTCGTTTTGCTTCATTTAATTTTCCCTTTCATAACTTTTCTCAAAAGTCTTTTTTTTTTTTCTTTGTTCTAATTTTTCCTACACTTTTCAGTGGTTAGAATTAACCGGAAAAGTTTTTTATATTAGTCTTAAAACAAAAAAAAAATTTGATTGAACTTGTAAGGATATTAAAGAAGCACAAATTGAGTTATTTAATTCAAAGTTCTTACATTTTTCTTAGACAGCTAATTTAAATGATTTCAAAATTATTTTTTAAATGAAATATTGTTTGGAAGAGGCTCACAAAAAGTACTAGTCTGGAGCTGGCCCCGACGGGACAAGTAACAATATAGGAGGGGGAAGTATAAGGGAAGAAGAAGTATAGAGAGGAGAAGTGTAACGAAGGGGGGAGTATAACGGAGGGGGAAGTATAACGGAGGGGAAGTTTTTTTTTCTTTCTCAAAATTTTATAAGTTTCTTTTTCAACAAATTTTTTAAGTTTTCTTTTTTAAGTTTTCGCTTTTTTTTTATCGAAAAATTTCTAAGTTCTTTTTTTTCGTAAATGTTTTCAACTATCAAGGCAGAAATAATGGGATTTTCGCCCGACAGAGGTCCCTCTCGTAAGGCGTGGAAGTATGGAATTTCTCCCTACAAAACTTATAATTAATGTTTAAAAAAATATATTATCGTACAATTAACCAATAATAGAGGAAGAAATTTAATTTTAAATTAATTCCGTTATCACAGTCATTTCCTCCTCATTATTAGTTAATTGTTTGATAATAAATTAAAATGTAAATTTTTAAAAAATGATAATTGTTTTACACCAAAAATTGGTAAAAAATATAAGGAGTAATTGGTGAAAATTTGGTGAAAATCGGACTAACGGTTCGGCCGCTGCGAATTTTTTAAAATTTCAAACAGACATATCTCCGCCATTTTTTCGAAATTCAAAAATCGCCCTCGTTCGTTTTTTGTTCATCGACTACAGAAAATTTGGTGAAAATCGGTTGAAAACTGTTTAAAGTGTTCCGAAAAAATGCTACGGACGGCCAGCACCACAAACTTGAGATCGGTAAAGATCAATATTCGATTTGACCCTCTGGGGTCCCCAAAAAGCCGACATGGAGGGTATCACAATAACTTCTTTAAGGAAGTTAAAAAGGATAGTAAGTCTCGATGGAGGATTTCCTTTTTCAGCGGGAAAAACAGTGGGAAAAAATGGAATTCAGCAAATTTTTCTCTCTCAAAGCAGGAAAATGTCAATTTTCAAAATTAAAATTTTTCAATACGCCAAAAAGGCCTAAAAATTTTACCTTATCTCGATTCTTATCAAAAATTCCCTTTGTAGTTTTTTTTTTTGTAATGAACCATGTCTACGCTAATTTTAATATCGATATGCCAGCTCTTTGACTGATTAATTTGTGCTATTGTTCAAACGGTAGAAATTCGATTCGCTTTAATCTCTCTATATGTAAGCATTTTAGCGAGGTATATCGTGTGTGAACTTAACGGGCGAAATGTTCTACCTGGTATAGTGCGTTTAATTCGGTTTCCCTTCCTACCATATCATGAAACATTACAAAATTATTTTATTACGAAGTAATTAAATCTTCTCCCGTGAAATTCCTCGCTTCAATTTATTTTTTGGATAAATTTTAAATTTTGTAAAAGGTGGCTTTTGTACGAAAAAACGCTTTGAGTGGGGTTAAAAATGATGGCGGCCCGATATTAATTAAAAGGAAATTGAGGGGTGAAATCTTCAGAAGGATTTCCCTCTCCATTTTATTAATCGAGATTTTTTAAAAATTATTTTATTAACTTAAGTAATATTTAATATAGAATCAAATTGACGTTAGTGTAGTATCTCTATAAATGATTAACTTGGTAAAGATCTTTGAAGGGACCTCATTTTTTCCCCTTTTCCTTTTTATCTTTCGGAAAGGACAGTTATCTCTTATTTCAGACTGAATTTTCTCGATATTGGTTTTTTTCCACTTTCATTTTTTTTTTCAAAGTTATTGTATTACCTTCCATGAACGCTTTTTAAGAAAGAAATGTCAGTTTCTGATAATGGCTGCCATCTTTAATTCGCTCCTCCGATTTTCACATAATGATCATTATAATTAATACAAAGGAATGTTAGTTTCTGATAATGGCTGCCTTCTTTAATTACCACTCGGTCTCCAAACTTCCATTGGTTTTTCTCAAATTGACTGAAAGTTTTTTCTAGCTAATCGAACGCCAGAACCTCGTTTTTCACTGTTTTTTTGGCGAAAATTCCTTTTTTCAGAGGAATTTCCTCTGAATATTCCTTTGCCTTTTTCCTCTGAAAAAGGCAATTTTGGGAGTTTTTTCTCTAGTCGAGAAAGACCAATTCAACTGGGATTATGGACTCCATCGTATTCAATTGTCTTCAGTCCCGGAAATTCTAAGTAAGCCCTTGCCTAACGATTAATTTTAAGTACGATTGATGAGAAATAAATTATATTTGTTCTTATAAAGAGCTTTTGGTATTCAGGGACATTTATAGGGTGGAATGAAGAGGGCACGAATTTATATGGGTTCGTGATGGTGAAGTGGCACCCAGCCGTTCCTTAATTTAAATTTACCGAGGAAAGAGGGAGTGAGAGGATCCTTTCCTCGCCTGAAAGGGAGGACTCTGCCAGTAATGAATTATTGGCGAGATGTTAATATTGCAGAGAGGATCCCTGGAGCGTGCGACAAGTTTTCTATTTGTAAAAGCATTGTATGATCACGCCTCTTTTACAAAATAACTCAAGAAATAATTTTCTTTTTTTAATTTTTACGTAATGGACTTTTTTTTCCTGTCGAGTTCCTCTTTTTAAGACTTTTTTTTTTCTTCCAAATTTAAGATGGTGCAAAGTAATATTAAGTTGAATAAAACAAAAAAAAGAACTCTTTCTAAAATGAAATTAATTTTTCTGTAGAATATTTAAAATAAATTGTTTTTTAATTAAAAGCCGTTCAGGCGTAAAACTGTTCATCAAAGGGATGATAGTGAATTAAATTTTTTTAAAGGAACGGCTCGAGATAGAATCTTGAAAGGGGCATCAATCAGGAAATCGTGGAAGGAGTCCGGAACTGTTGATTTCGTCCAAGAGTCCAGACCCAATTTCATGGGACATTTCTTCCCTTTTGGTCAAACGATCTCTTCGGGGATTAATGCGATTCTTTTCAGTCCGTCTCGACTCGATTCGATTGCCCTAAATTAATACTTCCACGGGTAAACTATTATTGACATGTAAAAGTACCAAAATATAAAGAAAAAAAATTCTTTCTGTAATAATTTCAATAAATAATATTAATTATAAAGAGCATTTGGTGAAAATTTGGTGAAAATCGGACCAATAGTATAGGAGGAGCGGATTAAAGAAGGCAGCCATTATCAGAAACTAACATGGTTTTGTATTACATAATTATAAAGAGCATTCGATGAAAATCAGACCAATAGTGCAGGAGGAACGAATTAAAGAAGGCAGCCATTATCAGAAACTAACATTCCTTTGTATTAATTATAAAGAGCATTTTTGGTAAAAATCGGACCAATAGTACAGGAGGAGCGGATTAAAGAAGGCAGCCATTATCAGAAACTAACATTCTTTTGTATTAATTATTAAGAGCATTCGATGAAAATCAGACCAATAGTGCAGGAGGAACGAATTAAAGAAGGCAGCTATTATCAAAAACTAACATTCCTTTGTATTAATTATAAGAGCATTTGGTAAAAATCGGACCAATAGTACAGGAGGAGCGAATTAAAGAAGGCAGCCATTATCAGAAACTAACATTATTTTGTATTAATTATAAAGAGCATTTGGTAAAATCGGACCAATAGTACAGGAGGAGCGGATTAAGTCTTTTTTGGCCTGTAGACCGAGTAAAAAGATCAAAAATGTTGTAAAATCGGGGTTTTAAGGCCGGAAATCCAAGGAAAAAGACCGGTTTATCATGCGTGTACGTGTCGACATAATGCGGATCGCCATAATGCATTTAACCATAATAGGAGAAATTGCGAGTTAAAAACCATGAAAAATATGCAACTCACCATAGAGAAGATTGTTGAAAACGTTCACCATAATGCATTTGAACATAATACCACCACAAAGATGAGATTACGCAGCAATGAAAAGGTTTTTTGTGCGTTACTTTTAGGACGAGATGACTGTAGGACGAGAATACTTTCAGACGAGATATGGGCCCTAGAAACTTTCATGCTAAAGAACTTGTACTTTCGGTATACAACTGTCTAACCATAAAAGCCCCTCTTTAAACTTGTTGTTTCGACATAAAACTGTTTCTGTCATTTGGGCATAATACATCACACCATAAACCAGGGACAGCGAAAGGGCGAGCTTACTTTCGCCGTTTAAAACGCGATTATGGCGAAACGAAAAAACCCTTATAACAAGAGAGTTCAACATAATGCAATTCGCACATCCTCGCGAGAGGAAAAATTAACCCCCTTGTGTCATAAAACGAGCTGATCCCATTGGCTGCCTGCTTGCTTTTCCTAGTTTTTGGTGAGATGCTTTATGTTGAATTGTATTATGGTGGACAGACAAGTTTGAAGGTTTTTGTCGTTTCGCCATAATCGCGTTTTAAACAGCAAAAGTAGGCTTGCTCTTTCGCTGTCCCTAGTTTATGGTGAAATGTATTATGCCCAAACGACAGAAACAGTTTTATGGCGAAACAAGTTTGAAGAGAGGCTTTTATGGTGACTTGCTCTTTTTTATGTTGACTTTCATTTATTGAAAAGTCGCTTATGGCGAAACGCTTTATCTTGAAATGCATTATGCTCAAAGTTGAAAAACTTTTGAGAGCTTTATGTTCAGTTGCATTATGCACAAACGCATTATGGTACTACAGATTTTTTATGTCGAAATGCATTTTTTTATGTTCATCTGCTTTGAGGTGAAAGGCGTTGTGTTGAACGCTGTTCCACCCATTTTATCGGCCAATTATCCCAGGAAAACGGCTGAAAATTTTTCGGCCAAATCAAGTGTTGAAGTGTCAATTTTTTAAATTACTTATAGAATTATTTTTATTTTATTTAAATGCATGTTTTGCGTCGTTAGGGTCTTGTAATATATGGAAATAGACCACCTGATGAGGCCCATGACGCCGAAACCGGTCGTGAAAACCGTTTATCCTCTCTCTCTCAGTTTTTAAATTAATTTTTTTTAATCACTAATTTCTTCCAAACTAGACCGCACTGTATAAATAAAAAATGTTTGATAATTGTTTTTAAAATTACATTAAGACTTTTTTTTCACGCAAACAGAAAAGTTTAATTAAAATTATCAGGAGACATCTTGAAAACGTAAAACTTTTAACTTAGATTACGAAGATAAATAGAATGAATCTTTTAAAACATTTTGTATAAAAAATTTCGATTTTTGAATTTTTTTTTATTATTATTTTTTCGCTGTTTTTCTTGAGTTTTTCTTTCACTTAAAATTCATGAGGTCTTAAAAGTTCATCGTGAAAGTTGCTCTTTTCTGAAACTTATATCTTAACATACCACGCTTCTATTTCTATATTGTAAAAAAAAGAAAAGCTTAATTTTAAATGAAACCGCATTCTTTTGTATTTGAAAGTTTAATTAAAAAGCTCGTGAGACAATTGAAGAAGGTAAACTCCATAAAACAACTTCCGTGTTAAATCACGAACTGTATGAGCGGGAAAGGAACGTTTCCCCACCTACGAAAAGACGCCCACCGATTTAATTGAATTCTGGAATTTCTCGGACGCCATGGGAAATCTACTCCTTTCACTTAGAAAATTATACTCTTTTGTTTTACCAGCTTTTTTTTCTTTATCTCTCAATATCCGTTTATCATGGATGATCCTCCTAAATCTAATTTAAACCGAATGAGATAAACAAATGTGTGCGAACTCTCCAATCTAAAACAATTATTTCCCTTTGTAAAATAAACTGTTTTCGAGTTTCGAGGAAAAATAAAATGTCTAGATAATTAATTGTAAAAGAGCAAAAGGTTCTTTTTTGAAGAAAACGAAATGAGAGGAAAAAGAATGGGAGGGGATAAAAGGTGAATGATAGTCAACCCTCAGAAATTCCGTTCGGAGGGAAGTTAAATGGGTTTTATAAGTACGTCGTCCTCCCTTTTGAATCTATTAACACCTTCGGGCATCCGGTTAATTATGAAAGGTTTATAGAGCCTCCTCGGGCTTTATTCTCTTATACAAGTTCAATTAATGGCGCAAGTTTTATCGCGATAGATAAGAGTTGTCATATATAAAAGATTAAGGCTCTATAAAGGATCTCTTTTCTCAAGGTTTCCTTGAAAGTTATTCCTTGACTTTGTATTATGAATCTCCCTTGAAGTGATCTGTTTCTTAAAATTAAAGGAATCCTTACGATTTCCCTCATGTAAAAATAGCAAATGAGGAAGAGAGAATGGAAAAACGGATATTCCACGACCGGTTTCGGCCTAATTAGGTCTCTTCAGGTGGAATATTTCTTTTCCTCTATTCTATTTTAGCTTGCTCATACCTTCACGGCTTTATGGATATGAGGGGAAGGTAAGGAAGAATTCTCAATGTTTCCTTTAAAATAATTTTTGTCAGTTGACTCTATTTTGTATATTACAAATTTTACTGTTCCTTCAAACAAAACTAAGAGTGTATACTTGTCGACATAATGCGGTTCGCCATAATACATGTAGGAATGGTGGCCATCTCCCCTACTTCGGTACCCGGAGATTCCGCCAAAGCGCCACCGTCGGCCATATGTTTTATTTTATTACGATATTATGTTATAATCTAAAGTTTTCTCAGTTAATAAAAAGCTACGAACGTGAACGCCATTTTACTTGAATATCTTTTCAAAGTTTTAAAACGAATCCAAATTTATCAACGAGATCTTTTATTTTATTGTGGATTATTAAAACGATCCCTTAATAATCCCACATACATTTGTCCATAAAATAGCAGAAATCGAGAGTTACCGTTCACCATAAAAAATATTCAAGTCAACAGAAAATAGTCGAAAACCTTCACCATAATTGAACATAGTACGTCTCACCATAAAAAAGAGATTTAACACTTTTCGTTTCGTCATAAACTTTGTCGTTTCAACATAACGCAGTTGAACATAAAGGAAACTTTCATTTTAAAGAACTTGTAGTTTCGGTATACAACTGTCTCACCATAAAAGCCCCTCTTTAAACTTGTTGTTACGCCATAAAACTGTTTCTGTCGTTTGGGCATAATACATAAACCATAAACTAGGGACAGTCAAAGTGCACGCTTATAAAACGCGATTATGGCGAAACGACAAAAACCTTAAAACTTGACAGTTCACCATAATGCAATTCGCACATCCTCGCGAGAGGAAAAAAAATTAACCCCGTTTGTCATAAAACGAGCTGATCACATTGGCTGCCTGCCTGCTTTTCCTAGCTTATGGTGAGATGCTTTATGTTGAATTTCATTATGGTGAACTGTCAAGTTTTAAGATATTTATCGTTTCGCCATAATCGCGTTTTAAACGGCGAAAGTAGACTCTTTCGCTGAATGGTGAGATGTATTATGCCCAAATTACAGATACAGTTTTATGACGAAACATAAAGTTTAAAGAGAGGTTTATGGTGAGAGTGTTATGGTGACTTGAACTTTTATTATGTCGACTAGCATTTATTGAAAACGTCCTTTATGGCGAAACGCTTTATGTTGAAATGCATTGTGCTCAAAATTTTTGAGCTTTTGAGAGCCTTATGTTCAATCGCATTATGCCGGAATGTATTATGGTGAAGTGAACTACAGATTTTTTATGTTCAACTGCTTTAGAATCAAGGAACCCTTTTCTCAAGGGTTTAGTTCGAAAATCCCTTCTTCAAGGTTTCTTCAAGGTTTGAGGTATCTTAAGGAGTCCTCGAACCGAAAAGTCTCATTATCTAAGATTTTCACTTTATGGGACGGATTTAAGGTGTCCTTTTGGTTAAGGAATGCTTAAGAAACGTACAGAATAGGGGCCTAAATATCATAATCATAAATGATTTTTTAAACAAAAGGAGTTTGAGTTGAAAAAGTTTCAAGGGCGGTAAATCCGAAAATGGAAATCGTATCTCCATATTTGTGGTCTCCGATGTTTTCGAAACCAATTAGAGCGGAAATCAAGCAATATTCACATTCTATCAATATTGTCGCTTTTACGGTGAAAAAAAAAACCGTGAATTTAAACGCCTTTTAAAAATTGAAAACTGTTTAAAAAAATTTTTATGTCATGTGGCGGATAGTGTAGAAACATAAAAAAAGAAAAAACTTAATTTTGGGGTATTTTAAAATTTTAGCTACCGATGACAAATACAGAGACTCTCCCTGAAGATTGCCAAGCAACTTCTTCATATTACAGAACATGCGGTCTCCCTCCGAGATTCGAATACCTCGTATGTCTATTAATTTTTTCGCATTTAAGGGATGAGTGGGACGAATGATTTATGTAAGGGGAAACGTCAATTTATTTCGCATTATTTGGCAGATGTCTTCAAACATTACGGCTGTCATTTACCGAAACGGCATCCCATGTATAGGACGACAAGTATGGATTACGGATTTTCACCCCCGACAGTCCACACGGTCCCACGATCCTATAATCCCAAAATGAACGAGTTCACGAAATCAAGAGGCTGGAGAAGAACAAGACTATGCCTACTAAATATGTAAAAAATAATTTATAATAAAATAAACGTTTTGTAACTATTTTGATAACATAAATCGGGCGTCGTTGTCTGTTGTGACGGCCGTCCGTCTACAATTTTTGTCTGATAAGTTTGATAAAAATGGGTTTCTTAGTCAAAAAACCGAGAAAAACTCCTCAAAATTTGGTATAAATGAGAATTCTTTGTCAAAAAACTAGAAAAACTCGCAAAAATCATGTAAAACTGATGTTTTTACCGTCATAAAATCGAAAAGAATTCTTTAAATTGTGATTTCTCCGACAAAAAAAAAAAAAAAAAAAAAAAAAAAAAAAAAAACAACGAGAAAAACTCCTGAAAATTTGGTAAAAATGGCAAGTATTACAATATTTTCCCTTAGAGAAAGTAAAAAACTCGTGGTCTGAAACACCCCTCTCTCTAAAAACCGTACATGGAGGGAATTACAATATGTATTTCCGCTTTGAGAAAGTAAAAAAGACAAATAAAATGGAGGGTATTACAATATTTACGCTTTGAGAAACACAGGTAAAATGGAGGGAATTATAGTATTTTCGCTTTAGAAAGTAAAAAAGACAGGTAAAATGGAGGGTATTACAATATTTCCGCTTTGAGAAAGTAAAAAAGACAGGTAAAATGGAGGGAATTACAATATTTTCGCTTTGAGAAAGTAAAGAAAAAACGGGGTCAGAATAACCCTCTTCCAAAAACCGTACTTGTAGGTAATTACAATATTTTTGCTTAGAGAAAGTAAAAACACAGGTAAAATGGAGGAATTACAATATTTTCGCTTTGAGAAAGTAAAAATCACAGGTGAAATGGAGGTTATTACAATATTTCCGCTTTGAGAAAGTAGGTATAAAACACAGGGAAATGAAGGGAATTACAATATTTCCGCTTTGAGAAAGTAAAAAAGACAGGTAAAATTGAGGGAATTACAATATTTTCGCTTTGAGAAAGTTAAAAACAGAGATAAAATGGAGGTAATTACAATATTTCCGCTTTGAGAAAGTAAAAAAGACAGGTAAAATGGAGGGAATTACAATATTTTCGCTTTGAGAAAGTAAAAAACACAGTTAAAATGGAGGGTATTACAATATTTCCGCTTCGAGAAAGTAAAAATCAAAGGTGAAATGGAGGTTATTACAATATTTCCGCTTTGAGAAAGTATAAAACAGGGAAATGAAGGGAATTACAATATTTTCGCTTTGAGAAAGTAAAAAAGACAGGTAAAATGAAGGGAATTACAATATTTTCGCTTTGAGAAAGTAAAAAAGACAGGTAAAATGAAGGGAATTACAATATTTCCGCTTTGAGAAAGTAAAAAAGACAGGTAAAATGAAGGGAATTACAATATTTCCGCTTTGAGAAAGTAAAAAAGACAGGTAAAATGGAGGGAATTACAATATTTTCGCTTTGAGAAAGTTAAAAACAGAGATAAATGGAGGTAATTACAATATTTTCGCTTTGAGAAAGTAAAGAAAAAACGGGGTCAGAATAACCCTCTTCCAAAAATCGTACTTGGAGGTAATTACAATATTTTTGCTTTGAGAAAGTAAAAATCACAGTTAAAATGGAGGGTATTACAATATTCCGCTTTGAGAAAGTAAAAATCACAGGTGAAATGGAGGGAATTACAATATTTCCGCTTTGAGAAAGTAAAAAAGACAGGTAAAATGGAGGGAATTACAATATTTCGCTTTGAGAAAGTAAAAAACACAGTTAAAATGGAGGGTATTACAATATTTCCGCTTCGAGAAAGTAAAAATCAAAGGTGAAATGGAGGTTATTACAATATTTCCGCTTTGAGAAAGTATAAAACACAGGGAAAATGAAGGGAATTACAATATTTTCGCTTTGAGAAAGTAATGTTTATGTTTAGAAATAATATAGGTAAGTTATAGTTAGAAATAATGTAAATTTCTGTCATAAAATCGAGGAAAACTCCTAAAAATCCGCTAAAAACGTATCTCCGCCGCCAAAAAACCGAGGAAAACTTCTGAGAATCCGGTAAAAATGGTGGTTCCTCTATCGAGAAACCAAAAAAAAAAAAAAAAAAAAAAAAAAATTGTGGAAAAATGGGGTGTAAAACTACACTCAGTCCTTTCAAATTGGGTTGTTTTGTCAAAAATTTCGCCAGGCTCAAGACTTTTTTTTATTAAAAAACCACCCTGTATAGATAGCTAATTGGGGTTCTTACCTCAACCTGCTGTTTTATTCAAACATTACAATTTAAGTCACGTTCTATAAACACTCAGTTCATGGCCTTAACATTAAGATGATAATAGAATTTATTTATGGAGAGAGCATGTTTTGCAAAATGTTTTTTTTACATTTTTATAATTCAATAAAGTTTTTAAGACTAAACATTTTTTGTGAATATTTAAAGTGAGTTGAACCGGAATATCTTTCTTGGACAAAATGGCCAACGAGAAGGCTAATCCCGTACCTTTTCCCTTATCAGAGTGTCCGGCAATGAAGTGAATTGTAGTTGGGAGGAGATCGATACGAGGGAAAGATTATTTCAAACCCCCTGAACCCTTACAATTTTCTTTTTTGTTAGGTTTCTTTTACAAATACTTATTTTATATTCAACTCTTGGTTTTCTTGGTTTATTTTTCAGAAAATGTATGAGAAAGGAAGAAAAGATAGAGGCGATAGAAAGCGTAAGAGAAATGAGATGTCCGGACTTTGAAGCCTTTTTTTCCCTATTCAATCTCGAGTCGTCCCTAAAAACACAATCGATCCCCAACTTTTCTCCTATTTTCTATAAAATTAGATTTATCTAGAAAATATACGGAGAAATTGAATTTATTTTAGAAAAACCAAGAATAAAGGACAAAAAAAGATACAGATTTATGTAAGAAAATCAGATATAAAGAAATTATACCCGGAGATCCAATATTACATCGGTGCTATTCGAAATTCAATTCCGATTCCTCCCTCAAAATAACTTTTCCGATTTTCCCTAGAAAAATTGCATAAAATCTGAGGCAGAAAAAAAAGTTTCACCACCCTTTCTCATTAGATAAGGCTGATCCTGCGTAAAAAATAATGATGCTAAAAATTTTTTTTTTAATAAAATAAGGTTTTTTATCTTGATGTTTTTAGAGTTTCGTAGTCATTAATGATTTTTTAAAAAGAGCGTATGGTTGTTTTTTTGTTCATAAGAGAGGTAGATAAATCACTTTGCCCTTTGTGAGAATCATCTGCTTATTAGAAATGTTGGCAAAGGGCGAGGTTATAAATTATAGAAAACAATTGGCAACTTGGAACGCGATAGCGCTATCTACTTCTCAAGTTTATGTCATTTCCTAAATGTCAAATTTCGTTAAGATACTAAAATTATTTTGTGCTTTTGTTGCCTAGTACCACAGGGATTTTATTATTTTTTATTATATAAATAATATACCTGACGAGGCTTTTTAAGCCGAAACGCGTCGTGAGAAACACGGTATCAAAGTAATTAATACCTCCATTATTGGTGATTAGTTATTACTTATTAATATTATTATAATAAATACAATTTTTTGTTAGATATTTTTTGTACGGAAAAGATGGGATGGATGGGGAAACGGTTGTTATTCTCTATTCCCGCATACTCGGACGATTCAATTGGAGAGGCAGAACACCGTTCAACATAACGCATTTAACCTTAAAGCAGATGATCATTAAAAAAAATCTGCATTTCGACATAGAATATATGTAGTACAATAATGAGTTTGTGCATAATGAAATTGAACATAAAGCTCTCAAAAGTTTAAAAATTTTGATCATAACGCATTTCAACCATTTCGTGCATTTCAACATAAAACGTTTCGGCATAAACGATTTTTTCAATAAATGAAAGTCGACATAAAAAAAGTGCAAGTCAGCATAACGCTTCTCAACATAAAAACCACCATCTGCATTTCGACATAAAAAATCAGTAGTGCCATAATGCGTTTGTGCATAATGCAATTGAACATAAAGCTCTCAAAAGTTTAAAAATTTTAGCATATTGCATTTCATCATAAAGCGTTTCACCATAAACTACTTTTTCAATAAATGCAAGTCGATATAAAAAAAGTGCAAGACACCATAACGCTTCTCACCATAAAAGCCTCTCTTTAAACTTGTTGTTTCGCCATAAAACTGTTACTGTCATTTGGGCATAATACATTTCACCATTAACTAGGGGCATCGAAAGAGCAAACCTTGCCGTTTAAAACGAGATTATGGCGAAACGACAAAATCCTCAAAACTTGACAGCTTACCATAATGCAGTTCAACATAAAGCATCTCACCATAAACTAGAAAAAGCAAGCAGGCAGCCAATGGGATTAGCTCGTTTTATAACACAAGGAGGTTAATTTTATTCCTCTCGCGAGAATGTCCGAATCGCATTATGGTGAACTGTTAAGTTTTATGGTTTATGTCGTTTCGCCATAATCGCTTATTAAACGGCGAAAATGTACTCTTTGGCTGTCCCTAGTTTGTGGTGAGATGTATTATGCCCAAACGACGAAACAGTTTTATGGCGAAACAAGTTCTTTAAAATCTAAGTTTCTTTAATTTTCAACTGTGTTATGTTGAAACGACAAATTTTATGTCGAAACGACAAGTGTTTAATATTCTTTATGTTGAGATGTATTATGTTCAATTATGGTGAACGTTTTTGACTATTTTCTTTATGTTGATTTTCAGATTTTTTTGTCTTGACTGCTATTTTATGGTCAAATACATTATGTCGACAATTATACACTCAATAAGAGAGAGAAATAAAAGGGAAAAAGTTCACCTGATGAGACCTATTTGGTCGAAACCGGTCACTAATTTCCACATAAACTTCATTTAAAAAAAATAGATGTTTTGGGGACTTTTCTTATATGGAAGTATTTTGTTTCATGAAAAATAAACATGGGTTGACCTTTTTTTTCGCCTTTCTCTCATCGGTAAGCCGAAAAGAGGGCGATTCTCCGGGAGAAGAAATAAGGAGGATTGATTGGAATTCTCATTCTCGAAGAGCCAATCTCTTTTCGGCCCGGGCTGGGAGGGGTTACGGGATTAAACGTCGAACAATTTGTCTTTTTCAAGACTAGCAGAAGAATAAAATCAAAATGATGCTTTCAAGAAATAAGGAAATTCAATCAGACGTTGAATAAAGATATCTTCGCTGGGGGTCGAACAAAAGAAGAAAAATGTTACTGAATTTCCCAACTTGGGTTAAATTAATGTAGCGAAATGAATAAACCCACTATTAAGGGTTTTTTTTTCTTACATTAAAAACTCTTTAAAATATTGAATGCGTCAGCAGATAATTTTTTCCTCTCGCATGCTAAGCTCTTTTATAATTCAACCCTTCGTATAATACATTTTTCTAAGATTATAATTTTTCTATGTTAAGTTGTCTAATTTAATCATCATTTTTTGAGTAATCAATCGCCGATAATGTGGCCTGAAGATGGATTTTAGGAAGTTCCGAAACCGGTCACTTCGATTTAAAATGATTTGGCGAAATTAATAAGCTGCCCTAGATTTTGATGTAAATTACCATGTATTTATACATAAAATGTAAACACCTCAAAAGATATAAGCCCTTCGGCGTTCTAAGTAAAATGAGGTATTATTTACCTTTCAAAGAATCCTAAATTCCCTTTAATTTGACATAAGACCTGAAGTTTATTATTCAAAAAGAGTTTTTCTATACAACCCATGAATAAATGAACGTATAAACTACTAACAAAAAGCGTTAAAGTAAGACGTTTTCCGAGAATATCGAAGGAGGAAAAAGGGAAAAGGGCTTTTGTCGTTAAGGGCACAAAAGAGGCGTTTCGTGAACCTAAAGGGGAGGAAGCTGTTGATGTTGTCATCCCGCTAAGAATGCTTGTGATTTAGTACGGGAGCGTGTTTTAATAAAAACCAGAGATGAAGTCCGTTTGGACCTCTTTTTTTTATAGTGATTAATGATTATAAACTTATTGAAATGTACACTTTATAAACAGGATTCTACGTTACGAAGTTATAGGCACCTACATATTCATGGATATTATTTCAGGGATCCGCTCTTTCGGGGTCATATTGGAAAACGGAAAGTTTTAATTTATTCGTTTATGAAGTCCTTCGTTTCCTACTAATTTTTCAAAGCATCATTTTTTGCGCGACTTAATTTTAAAAATACACGTATATTACGTACTACGATTTTTCCATTTGGTAACTCAGATTAAAAATTGAGCTTATTAAATATGTGGACTGTATGAAATTTTTTGATAAAACGAATTTGTAGTGTGATACTCCGGTCGCCTTCACCAATTAATTTAAGGTTCGTACTTACCCGGTTTGCAGCTTTCTTCTGGCTCCGCCTTGATAATTGGAGGGATAAGAACGGGAAAATAAGGAAATGGATCTGGAATAATCAAAAGGAAATCCAATGTCTTGGCCTGAAAACGCGAACCGGAAAATGGATGACTCCTTGGAGCGATGCTAGCGATCGGAATTCACACACGTTTATTGTTGACTGAATGCAGTCGAGGGCCAATGAGCCGAAATTATAATAAAATTAATAATTTTAAAACAAATGGAAAAATTTAATGAAATTCAAATACGGACAAAACTTTTTTGAACTTGTTCGGACCGTGTCTTCAACGGAAGAGAGCGTGAGAAAGTGGGAGAAAAGAGTCGTTACTCACTATCTTAATCTTAAAGAAATTTGATTGGTTTCTGACACCCCCTCTTAAACATAAATTTTTCGGGAAAAATAAACTTAAAATATCCCCGAATTTTTCGGCGTCTTCATACCCCCCAGCCTGAAGGGTCCCCTTCTGAGGGTAGAAAACAAAAGAAACAAAATCAAAGAAACTTGACGCCAAAAAAAAATTCCAAAATCAACTGCGAGATTTCCTTTCGCAGGGGAAAGAGAGAAAAACAAAAAATAAAATAAAATAAATAGAATAAAATTAATTAAAATAAAGCCAACTAGTGACAAGCGAAATAAAAAAAACCTTACCAAGACACAAACTATCCATCAAGTTTGGGTAAGAGAAAAAATTTTTGGACACCACTAAGGCGTGAAAAAGAAAAACAAAACATGAAGGACACGCGACGAAAGGCGTGATGGACGGAAGTTACTGATTCGGTAAAGGGTAAACTTTAACTACTGGTCTTTTGTAACTTCCGTTAGTTGTGCGAATTCGAACAACTCTTACCACTCCATCTGCACCAGGGTAAATTTCCTCAACAACCCCTAACGGCCAAGACAATGGTGGCGAGTTACTTTGTTCTACCACCACGACGGTACCCTTGGTGACCGATGAGTTATCTGTCAACCATTTCCTGCGAACTTGCAGTTCGTGCAAATACTCCCTTTTCCATCTGCTCCAAAAGGTTTGGACCATTTGATCAACGAGTTGGAATCGGGACAGACGATTTTGAGGGATCTCCGTCAGATCGGAAGAGGGAATGCCTTTCAATGGGGTCGCCATGAGAAAATGCGCTGGGGTCAAAACGACCGGATCGCTTGGGTCGGCACTTAAAGGACACAATGGTCTTGAATTGAGTAATGCCTCAATTTGAATTAATATGGAATTGAGTTCTTCATACGTAAGAACTTGAAGCCCTATCACCTTTAAAAGGTGCGTCTTGACTGATTTGATGTTGGCTTCCCAAATCCCACCAAAATGTGGTGAATTGGGTGGTAGGAACTTCCACTCCATACGATGAGCTTCTAAGCCTTTATTTAAAAGCCTTTGATGCTTGGATTCTAAAATAAAATGATATAATTCCTCAAGTTCGGTTTTAGCGCCGATGAAATTTGTTCCGTTATCGGAGTATATGACTCGGCATTCTCCTCGTCGGGATAGAAAGCGCTTAAACGCGGATAAAAATAATTCGGTAGATAGCCCGGACACCAATTCCAGGTGAACCGCCTTGGTGGTTAAACAAATAAAAAGACAAATATACGCCTTGGTGATGACGGGATTACGTTTTCGTCCGATTGAAATTTTTATTGGGCCAGCATAATCCACGCCGGTATGAAGAAAAGCTTTGGATTCATTTACACGACACTCGGGCAAATCCGCCATTATCGGATGAGTGGGCCGAGGGTTAACTTTAAACAGATATTACAAGCTCTAACCCTTTGACGGACTACAGACCGTGCTGACAAAATCCAGAATCTCTGTCTCAGAACAGCCAATAATAAATGAGGGCCAGTATGTAGATTAACTCGATGATAATAATCAATAATTAAATTGACGAGTGGATGATTTTTGGGGAGTAAAATTGGATGGGCATGATCAAAACCTAGGTTGGCCTTACTTAATCTTCCGCCAACTCGGATAATTCCATCCTTAAAAAAGGGTTTAAAAAACGAATTCGTTTCGAAACTAAACGATTGTTTTGAAGATTAGACACATCTTCCGCAAAATTAAAATTTTGGACCACTTTACATAAATAATGCTCCGCTTGATTGAGGTCCTGTCGAGGTTTATGGTCTTTCGGAATTAATTTCAGAAAACGAAGAACGACTACCATGACTCTTAATAAACGACCATAATCGGAACAGTTTTCGATTAATTTATCAATTTGATTTGGCTTATCCTCCGTGGCAGCAATCAGTACCCCTGTCTTTTTTCGTTCTGGAGGGTCACAATCGGGGAAATTTGACTTAATAGGCCACTCAGAGCGATTCAAAAGCATCCAAGGTGGTCCATTCCACCACAACGACTTCGAGGGTAGTTCACCCGGTAATAACCCCCTGGATAAACAATCTGCCGGATTCTCTTTGCCTGACACATGCGACCAATGGTCAATTTCACATCGATCTTGAATTTCTGCTACCCTATTCGCCACGAAGGTTTGCCAACAGGCCGGTGACGATTTAAGCCAGCAGAGGACGATTTCCGAGTCGGAAAATGCTAAAACCTGCTTGACAGGGCATCGAAGTTTTAAAATTGCATGGACATTCTGAATCAATCTTGCCAACAACAAAGCGGCGCACAACTCCAAACGTGGAATACTTAACGTTTTAGAGGGTGACACTTTCGATTTAGCGCACAATAACTTCACGACTAATTTTTCCGGCGTTTCCACCAGTACATAAATGACTGCTCCATAACCTTTCTCCGACGCGTCACAAAATCCAAAAAACGAAACAATCGCATCCTTTTGAACCCCTAAATGTCTGGGGAATTTTAGCGCAGGGATTCTTACTAGCTCCGATTGAAACCTTTCCCAAATTTCGGAAATGGCAGCTGAAGGAAGGTCGTCCCAATCCTTCTTTTCCTTCCACAGCTCTTTAATAAGTCCTTTTGCTAATAACAGGACGGGAGCCAAGAATCCTAAAGGGTCATAGATTCTAGCAACAACTGATAAAATTTCCCTTTTTGTCCCTTTGGAGGGTTTTAAATCAATTTTAAAATGGAAATTGTCATCCGATGGATCCCAAACGAGCCCTAAAATAGGTAGGGTGTGATCCTCTTTAATAAAATTTTTCTCTACATTTAGTTCGAGACGATCAGAAAAATTCGTGATCTGATCAGGAAATTAGAACTCCATTTAACCAATTGGAATCCTCCTTTTCGGAATAAGGCCTTTGCCTGCTGATGTAGTTCCGAGGCCTCTTCAAAATTTTCGACGGATGTTACCAAATCGTCCATATACATATCTCTCGGTATGTATTTCGAAGCAACCGGAAAATCTTTCCCTTCTGCAGTAACCAGCTGGACAACCGTCTTAAGGCTAAGTAGGGGGAAGAAGACAAACCAAACACAACTGTGTTATGACAATACGTTTGTATCGGTTGATCCTTGGAAAATCTCCAAAGCATCTTTTGGTACATTCTATCTTCGCCGCAGACTTCAATTTGCCGATACATTTGTTTTATGTCTGCACTTAAAGCTATTTTAAAAATGCGGAAATTAACCAGAAGTGAAAAGATATCAGCTTGAAGCTTCGGACCTGTATACAGGACATCGTTAAGCGATAGACCAGCACTTCCTTTCGCACTAGCGTCAAAAACTACTCTCATTGGAGTGCTAGTGCTCTCCTTAAACACACAATGGTGTGGAATAAAATATCCTTCTTGACGGTTGGACCTATCCATGAGACTTAAATGCCCTTGGTCAATGTAGTCTTTCAGGACCTTGTGATATGAGACCTTCATATCCTCATTTCGATTTAATTTTGTTTCTAAATTCAAAAATCTTCTTTCCGCAACATGGAAAGAGTCACCCAAATTAGGATTTTCAACTCGAAAAGGAAGTGCAACAACAAAACGACCATATTCATTCCTCTTAACAGTGGATACGTACAATTTTTCACATTCCTTTTCCTCAAATGTGAGGTGAGTTTTATGTGGAACTTCTTCCAATTTCCAAAATTTTTCCAAGAGATTAGGTAAACCTTCATCCGTCAAAAAACTACATAAGGTAACCAACTCCGTCGTTTTCTTTTTTAATAAAGGTGCTTTCCCCATTAAAACGAAACCCAAGCAACTACATATAGCCACCGGGCTATCGGCGCCGTCAACAATTTTAGTTCCACTCAAAATATGTGGAATTAACTCGGCCCCAATAATGCCGTCTATGGGAGAGGGATGAGAAAAATCTTCGTCTGCGAGTTTTAACGACTGGAGGTAAGACAACTTGTTTCGGTCAACCTCGAGAGACGGTAATTTTTCGATGATTTTATCAATGACCAATGGTTCAATCGAGAAGTTCGCCAGGGGATCCAGCCTAGAAGAGAAGGTTAAATGAGTTTTCCCTAGAATTTGACTAGATTTTCCTCCTAATCCGACAACCGAAACTTGGGCTTTTTTAACAGGTAGCGAAAGTTTTTTACATAATTTAGACGTGATAAAGTGGCTTTCACTGCCTGAGTCCAACAATAAACGAATAACCTGGACCTTTCCCCATCGGTCCTTCACTTCCACTTGAGCTGTGGACAACAGTACCACTGAGGCTTCATTTCTTGCAACTGCACAAGTTGCAGTTACTGACTTAGTGGGAGTGGGGTTTCGACCTTTTTTGCGTAATGAAGCAACGCATTGTGTGGGTGACCACATTCCTTGCAATTGCTGACATTTTTGCAATCACTCGCAGCGTGATCTGCCGAAAAACATTTCAAACAGAGGGTCAGCCTTTTGGCCGTTTTAAAACGGTCCCATGGGGACATTTTCCCTATTCTGCGACAGTTAGCAAAAGATGACCATTCATTTTGCACAATTTACAATCCAAACCTTCTTCAGCTTTTGCTGAATCAATCATGAACGCATGAGACTTTTGAGGCTTCTTGCTACTCCCTTTATCTGAGGATTTATTCTCATGAACTTTATCCACTTTGATATTTAGGGTCTGTAACTGCCTTTCAATGAATTTGGACAAGGTATCCAAGGAAACATCACTTTGATCTCGAGTAAAATTTTCAAATTCCCGTCTAGTGCGATCATCCAGCATTTTCAAACCTTGATACAAAAATATCAAATCCGCTAAAACGCTTCCGGTATACAACCTCTTTAATGCGGCCACCGGGGCGACGAAACCGTTCAAAAAACCCTCAAGTGTTTCCCTAGACTCAGTTTTAAATGGAGAAAAATTGAAAATCTGATCTAGGTAGGTATCCGCAACGACCCGCGGATTATCATAACGTCCCCACAACAATTCTCTAATGACTACATAGTTTTCCGCGGTAGGTGGAATAAATTGTACACTCTTTAGGGCTTGCCCTTTCAACTTTGACACAAGGTATGACACTTTATGCAACTCAGAATAATTTCTATTCGAATGTACCAAAGACATAAACATCTGACTAAAATGCGGCCAATTTTCCATTTTACCAGAAAATTCTGGGATTTCTAACTTGTTGAGGATTAGCTTGGAGTCTAACATCGTGTCAAGTAGCTTGTTCTGACTTAGGAATTTCTGGAGTTCCCTCCTTAATCTTGTGCATCTTAGCGATATACTGAATAAAATCGTAATGATCTTCAAATTCTGTGAAACTGGGGTCATAATCTGGATCACCTTGAAGGTTAAGTTGGTTGATCCTTAAGTCATAGTCTTTGATATCTTCAATTGAATCCTCCAATTTGGGGTACATAATCGAGAAAGCCTTTAATGATTTTGCCAGTGGCTTGTCCGTGTCAAGCTCTTTGGCATAATCTTTCAGCCTTACGACTCTCTGAAATATCCTATCTCTCTTTTTTGACAGAATTTTAATCTCAGAATCTACGTTTGTCGCCATATTTGATCAAAAAAACCAAGACTAAAACCAAAACGAGATTGAGTAAAACAAAATAAAATTCAGAAATACTGAGTACGAAATATAAAATAACTAATTCGTTCAAAGAACTGATAAAAAAAACAAAATAATGCCCCACGGCGTTCGAAGTATATCTTAATCCTTCGTTCTAAAACAACAAACCTCTTCTACGAAACGAAAATTATTAAAGAATATTCTCAAAATCGAGAATTTCGAAAAAAATAGAAAGTCCTAAATTGAAGGAAGGCAAAAATTATAAAATCAAAATAAACGAAAATTATCTAAAAAAGACAAAAAACAAAAAAAAAACTTTACCTTTAATAGTTAATAAAATAATAATTTTGAAAACTGCTAAGTCTCGATGTCAGAAACCAATATGGCGGTGGAATTTTTCAACTCCCTTTTACACAGAAAACTGTTCGGGAATGAAATCGCGTTGGCGTCTATGCACGTTTAGTTTTGCCGGTAATGGGCGAGGAAGGGGTAAATTAACCGATTTTAACAGAAAAAACTCGAAAAAACCGCTTCAATCCGTCGCGGAAGGACCAAAAATGGTAACTCAGATTAAAAATTGAGCTTATTAAATATGTGGACTGTATGAAATTTTATGATAAAACGAATTTGTAGTGTGATACTCCGGTCGCCTTCACCAATTAATTTAAGGTTCGTACTTACCCGGTTTGCAGCTTTCTTCTGGCTCCGCCTTGATAATTGGAGGGATAAGAACGGGAAAATAAGGAAATGGATCTGGAATAATCAAAAGGAAATCCAATGTCTTGGCCTGAAAACGCGAACCGGAAAATGGATGACTCCTTGGAGCGATGCTAGCGATCGGAATTCACACACGTTTATTGTTGACTGAATGCAGTCGAGGGCCAATGAGCCGAAATTATAATAAAATTAATAATTTTAAAACAAATGGAAAAATTTAATGAAATTCAAATACGGACAAAACTTTTTGAACTTGTTCGGACCGTGTCTTCAACGGAAGAGAGCGTGAGAAAGGTGGGAGAAAAGAGTCGTTACTCACTATCTTAATCTTAAAGAAATTTGATTGGTTTCTGACACCCCCTCTAAACATAAATTTTTCGGGAAAAATAAACTTAAAATATCCCCGAATTTTTCGGCGTCTTCACCATTATAGAGTCTACATTTTCGGGGATCATTTTTTTGAGTTCTATTTAAAGGAGTATTATTTTTTGGAAACTTTTTACTACTTTTTTTGCCATTGGATGCAATGGAAACTCGAATTTTTTCGCCCCTGACCGGGCTGGAGCCAATTTTCCAAAGGTCCAATATGGGAATGCCACGGATGGAATGAAGGATGATTCAGCCACGCCGCCCTCATTTAAACAAATCTTTTACTTTCACTCGGAAAAAAATTTTTCCTCAAAAATATCAACTGGCCATCGGGTTTTTCAGGAGTAGGGTGACATTGTTTTGAAAATCAAAATGAGGAAATAATGAATAATATTTAGTAAACTAAAAGGGAGTTTCATGGCCGAATGACCAAGGAAAATGCCCGAATAGTGTGTTCTGCCCGAAATTCTCCTCAATCCTGCCAGTTGCGCCTAAGACCCCAAAAGTCGGGTTACTTCACCAGAATTTTAAAAGTTTTACTTCCGGCAGGTCTGGAGTCGATTAAAGATAAAAATATTATCAATACTCTGGAAGCAATGACTCCTGAGAGCGCAAAAAATTAAGACTTCTACTAAAAATGGGCAACGAAGCCGAAACGAGAATCTAAAACAGAAAAATGTTTCCTACTAATGAAAGGGTTGCGAACGAGCCATCCGTTGAATAAAATTATTTAAATATTATAAAATTTTATTATTTATTACTACACCAAACACAAGTTTATAATATCTTAAGGGCTTGGAACGTAGATTTCGATATATAGGTAAAAGTACTGTTCTAGCTGTACTCGGATTCCAAAAATTCTTCTGACAGCATCTTGCAGTTCTTGTAGTCTTTTGCAGCTGCAGCAGCGATCGATTCGATCTCATCGTAAACAGGTGGAAAGTTCTACCTGTTTTTAACGTTGAGGAAGTTCAATGGGGAGGATGATTATTCTGTCTTAAGATGAATCAAGGAATACGACGATTTGGCAAAAATGATTGGCTTAGAAGGAATATCAAAAAAGTATATACTCTAAAAACTTCTTAGCATGTTAGCAAAATTTCTCAAAGGGAAACATTCAAAACGTGCGATCATTTGCGATATTAACACTTTTAAGAATGGATTACAGAAATATTCAAGCCTCGAACTATTAAATAATCCAAAAAGACGAAGACAAGGAATCTTCTACCGTCATTTCGTCATCGGTCGACACACGCAGCGATCAGCCCCTCACACTCTTTTCTCGTGGGAGCACCTCAACATATGATTTATTTATATTATTAAAATAAGTGGGGGAAACCCATTCCACAACTAAAAGAAAAACCGAATAACATATGATCAATTTAAAATAAAGTCAGTATAAATCCGGATTTTAGTCGAAAAAGTCTACGGTCGAAGTCAGTTTTCGTTGTAACTAAAATGAATTTTGTAAGATTTTAAACTTGCAGCTATTTTCATAATACTTATTTTTCAATTTATTAAAGTCGACGTTTTACGCGAGGAAGATGTCCTTTGTCGAAATGGGTTGGGAAGCGCCCTCGGCCAGTCTCTCGCCAACCAAGTACTTAATCTTTTTTCTTTATTTTTGCTGAAGAAACGTTTTCTTTTAGATGGCTCAAGCAGGTTTTTTTTGCATCACACAGGATTGTGTCAAATGCGCATACTGTGGAAAAGAGCTAGAGGGATGGGAAGCCGGCGAGGACCCATTGTATGTATCTCATTTTGTTTATTATTTATCATTGCACATTTTAAATTATTGGAGTCAGGGACGGAACGGCGGCTCCTCCTTTCTTTATAGAAACCTCAATTTCATGCGTTTTTCGGTTTTTCAAGAAACAATCTTAGGACTGGATTTTGGGCGTTTTTTCTGTCTTTCCGCCAAGTTCCATCGTTTTCCACGGTTTTGTCAAAGAAACCATTTACTGGATTGGGGTTATTCAACGCCCTTAAAAATCAAGTTCTCCTCTATCCGGGGGCCCAGGAGGGAGATTTCTCCATATTCTAGTCTAATTAATAGTAATTATTATAGTGAAGAACATAGGCGGCATCAGCCACACATTGCCCATATATGGAAATGTTCCATACGCCGCCGACTGAACTTACATGTATTGAGGCCGTCAAGTTGGAAATAGCGGCCCTACAATTAAAAATGTATGCTTACTTTTCAGTTATCTATTTTCTATTAATTAATTTATTTTTCAGAATATGGAATTCATAAAAGCAATGGAGCAAATTGATTCCATAGTACATACATAATTTCGGATTATCAATATTTTTTATTTAATTATAGAATTTTATATTAATTTTTTAATCTTTATTATCATATTTTTTGCCATTGGATGCAATGGAAATTCTCGAATTTTTTCGTCCCTGACCGGGCTGGAGAAATGCCACCGATATCCAAAATTCCAAAGGTCCAATGTGGGAATGCCACGGATGGAATGAAGGGATGATTCAGCCACGCCGCCTCATTTAAAAAAATCTTTTACTTTCACTTCGGAAAAAATTTTTCCTCAAAAATATCAATGGCCATCGGGTTTTTCAGGGAGTAGGGTGAATTGTTTTGAAATCAAAATGAGGAAATATGAATAATATTTAGTAAACTAAAAGGGAGTTTCATGGCCGAATGACCAAGGAAAATGCCCGAATAAGTGTGTTCTTGCCCGAAAATTCTCCTCAATCCTGCCAGTTGCGCCTAAGACCCCCAAAAGTCGGGTTACTTCACCAGAATTTTAAAAGTTTTACTTCCGGCAGGTCTGGAGTCAATTAAGATAAAATTTATCAATACTCTGGAAGCAATGACTCCTGAGAGAGCGCAAAAAATTAAGAACTTCTACAAAAAATGGCAACGAAGCCGAAAGACGAGAATCTAAAACAAGAAAAATGTTTTCTCCAAATGAAAGGGTTGCGAACGAGCCATCCGTTGAATAAAATTATTTAAATATTATAAAATTATTATTTATTATACGGCTACACCCACAACATACGGCTTATAACATATTAAGGGCTTTGAAAGTAGATTTCGATATACGAGGTAAGTAGAACTCTTCTAGCTGTACAAGGATTCCAAAAATCCTTCTGACAGCATTTCTTGTACTTCATTTGCAGTTCTTGTAGTCTTTTGCTGCTACAGCAGCGATCGAATCTCATTCTTAAACTGGTCGAAAATTCTACAACTCCTTTTTTTCAACGTAGAAGAACTTGAAAATATGTTGAGGAAGTTCACGGATGATTATTCTGTCTTGATGAATCAAAATACGACGATATGGCAAAAATGCTTGGCTTGGAAGGAATAACAAATTCCTCAAAAAACTTCTTCTCTGGTTTAGCAAGAGAACTTGAATATATGACGAGGAAGTTCAATAGAGAGGATAATTATTCCGTCTTAAATGAATCAGGAATACGACGATTTGGCAAAAAGGCTTAGAAGGAATATCAAAATAAGTATAGTACTCTAAAACGTCTTCGCCGGTTTAGCAAAAGATTTCTCTCAAAGGGAAACATTCAAAACGTGCGATCAATCGGTGATCTAAGTATGAATTACGGAAATAATCAAGCCTCGAACTATTGAATAGATCCAAAAAGACGAAGAACAAGGAATCTTCTACCGTCATTTCGTCATCGGTCGACACAACGCAGCGATCAGCCCCTCACACTTCTTTTCCGTGGGAGCACCTCAACATATTTATTTATATTATTAAAAATAAGTGGGGATAAACCCATTCCACAACTAAAGAAAAACCGAATAACATATGATCAATTTAAAATAAAGTCAGTATAAATCCGGATTTTAGTCGAAAAAGTCTACGGTCGAAGTCAGTTCACGTCTTGTCCTTTTGTAACTAAAATGAATTTTGTAAGATTTTAAACTTGCAGCTATTTTCATAATACTTATTTCAATTTATTAAAGTCGACGTTTTACGCGAGGAAGATGTCCTTTGTCGAAATGGGTTGGGAAGCGCCCTCGGCCAGTCTCTCGCCAACCAAAGTACTTAATCTTTTTTCTTTTATTTTTGCTGAAGAAACGTTTTCTTTAGATGGCTCAAGCAGGTTTTTTTTGCATCACACAGGATTGTGTCAAATGCGCATACTGTGGAAAAGAGCTAGAGGGTGGGAAGCCGGCGAGGACCCATTGTATGTCTCATTTTGTTTTATTATTTATCATTGCACTTTTTAAATTATTGGAGTCAGGCGGAACGGCGGCTCCTCCATTTCTTTATAGAAACCTCAATTTCATGCGTTTTTCGGTTTTTCAAGAAACAATCTTAGGACTGGATTTTTGGGCGTTTTTCTGTCTTTCCGCCAAGTTCCATCGTTTTCCACGGGTTTTTGTCAAGAAACTCCATTTTACTGGATTGGGGTTATTCAACGCCCTTAAAAATCAAGTTCTCCTCTATCCGGGGGCCCAGGAGGGAGATTTCTCCATATTTCTAGTCTAATTAATAGTAATTATTATAGTGAAGAACATAGGCGGCATCAGCCACATTGCCCATATATGGAAATGTTCCATACGCCGCCGACTGAACTTACATGTATGAGGCCGTCAAGTTGGAAATAGCGGCCCTACAATTTAAAAATGTATGCTTACTTTTCAGTTATCTATTTTCTATTAATTAATTTATTTTTCAGAATATGGAATTCATAAAAGCAATGGAGCAATTGATTCCATAGTACATACATAATTTCGGATTCAATATTTTTATTTAATTATAGAATTTTATATAATTTTTAATCTTTATTATCATATTTTTTGCCATTGGATGCAATGGAAATTCTCGAATTTTTTCGTCCCTGACCGGGCTGGAGAAAATGCCACCGATATCCAAAATTCCAAAGGTCCAATGTGGGAATGCCACGGATGGAATGAAGGGATGATTCAGCCACGCCGCCCTCATTTAAAAAAATCTTTTACTTTCACTTCGGAAAAAAATTTTTCCTCAAAAAATATCAACTGGCCATCGGGTTTTTCAGGGAGTAGGGTGACATTGTTTTTGAAAATCAAAATGAGGAAATAATGAATAATTTAGTAACTAAAAGGGAGTTTCATGGCCGAATGACCAAGGAAAATGCCCGAATAAGTGTTCTTGCCCGAAAATTCTCCTCAATCCTGCCAGTTGCGCCTAAAACCCCAAAAGTCGGTTACTTCACCAGAATTTTAAAAGTTTTACTTCCGGCAGGTCTGGAGTCGATTAAAGATAAAATATTATCAATACTCTGGAAGCAATGACTCCTGAGAGAGCGCAAAAATTAAGAACTTCTACAAAAATGGGCAACGAAGCCGAAAGACGAGAATCTAAAACAAAAAAATGTTTCCTCCAAAAGGGGTTGCGAACGAGCCATCCGTTGAATAAAATTATTTAAATATTATAAAATTTTATTATTTATAACTACACAACACAGGCTTATAACATCTTGGGCTTGGAAAGTAGATTTCGATATATGAGGTAAAAAGTACTGTTCTAGCTGTACTCTGATTCCAAAAATTCTTCTGACAGCATTTCTTGTACTTCTTTTGCAGTTCTTGTAGTCTTTTGCAGCTGCAGCAGCGATCGATTCGATCTCATTCGTAAACAGGTGGAAAGTTCTACCTGTTTTTAACGTTGAGGAAGTTCAATGGGGGATGATTCTGTCTTAAGATGAATCAAGGAATACGACGATTTGGCAAAAATGATAGGCTTAGAAGGAGAATCAAATAAGTATACTCTAAAAACTTCTTCGCATGTTAAGCAAAAAATTTCTCTCAAAGGGAAACATTCAAAACGTGCGATCATTTGCGATATTAACACCTTTAAGAATGGATTACAGAAATATTCATGCCTCGAACTATTGAATGATCCAAAAAGACGAAGAGCAAGGCATCTTCTACCGTCATTTCGTCATCGGTCGACACAACGCAGCGATCAGCCCCTCACACTTCTTTTCTCCGTGGGAGCACCTCAACATATGATTTATTTATATTATTAAAAATAAGTGGGGGAACCCATTCCACAACTAAAAGAAAAACCGAATAACATATGATCAATTTAAAATAAAGTCAGTATAAATCCGGATTTTAGTCGAAAAAGTCTACGGTCGAAGTCAGTTCACGTCTTGTCAACTAAATGAATTTTGTAAGATTTTAAACTTGCAGCTATTCATAATACTTATTTTTCAATTTATTAAAGTCGACGTTTTACGCGAGGAAGATGTCCTTTGTCGAAATGGGTTGGGAAGCGCCCTCGGCCAGTCTCTCGCCAACCAAAGTACTTAATCTTTTCTTTTATTTTTGCTGAAGAAACGTTTTCTTTAGATGGCTCAAGCAGGTTTTTTTGCATCACACAGGATTGTGTCAAATGCGCATACTGTGGAAAAGCTAGAGGGATGGGAAGCCGGCGAGGACCCATTGTATGTATCTCATTTTGTTTTATTATTTATCATTGCACATTTTAAATTATTGGAGTCAGGGACGGAACGGCGGCTCCTCCATTTCTTTATAGAAAACCTCAATTTCATGTTTTTTGGTTTTTCAAGAAACAATCTTAGGACTGGATTTTTGGGCGTTTTTCTGTCTTTCCGCCAAGTTCCATCGTTTTCCCGGGTTTTTGTCAAAGAAACTCCATTTTACTGGATTGGGGTTATTCAACGCCCTTAAAAATCAAGTTCTCCTCTATCCGGGGGCCCAGGAGGGAGATTTCTCCATATTTCTAGTCTAATTAATAGTAATTTATAGTGAAGAACATAGGCGGCATCAGCCACATTGCCCATATATGGAAATGTTCCATACGCCGCCGACTGAACTTACATGTATGGAGGCCGTCAAGTTGGAAATAGCGGCCTACAATTTAAAAATGTATGCTTACTTTTCAGTTATCTATTTTCTATTAATTAATTTATTTTTCAGAATATGGAATTCATAAAAGCAATGGAGCAAATTGATTCCATAGTACATACATAATTCGGAATCAATATTTTTTATTTAATTATAGAATTTTATATTAATTTTTTAATCTTTATTATCATATTTTTTTGCCATTGGATGCAATGGAAATTCTCGAATTTTTTCGTCCCTGACCGGGCTGGAGAAAATGCCACCGATATCCAAATTCCAAAGGTCCAATGTGGGAATGCCACGGATGGAATGAAGGGATGATTCAGCCACGCCGCCTCATTTAAAAAATCTTTTACTTTCACTTCGTAAATAACCCTCCAAGTATGGATTTTTCGTGTGTTCTAAAATAGGGTGTAAATGAATATTTCAAAGGAAGCTAACAAATATCGCATGTTGACAGATTTTAAAATTTATATTTTTCAAATTCTTAAGACATTTTGCCCTCAATAAAAACCATTTACGTTTCAGACGTCGAAAGCGTGACTTCTTTTAAAGGAAATAATAAAAATATTTTAAAAGTAATTAAAGTTTCGTTAATTATGTCAAAAGAAAGAGTTACTGAGGCGAACCTCGTAGATCGATTGTGTTTATATGATGGGCGCCTATGGCAACACGTTTGGAACGAAAACGTGGACACCGCCGCCGCTGCCGCCTCAAACGCTCTTTTTGCCGCTCAGTCGTCCCTTAAACATGTTGATATGCGCCTCGCGAATCCACCTACAAACGGCTACGCGCCACCTAACAACGGGCAAGGAACCGATGAGAAACTTATGGTAGGTACAAAAAAAGCCATTATACTCCTCTAATTGATGGCATTAGACCATTTTTTTGAACACCGATTGCAACTTTTTGAAATAGCAAATTAACGGAAAATTTCCGTGCTTACGGCCCTAATTTGCGTGGAACAACTAAAATAATAATTTTTCAACATTTAAGAATTCCTTCACTTAATTTACCCGGGCAGTATTTGAAAAACTAGGAACAAGAAGAAGCGCCCAATTGAAAAGATTAATGTCGTCTCAAAGAAAGTAATTGTGATACCCCCACCAACTTGGGAATTGGTCTTCCACAGATCTCCATCTGTAGCATCATCCGCGCTTTCGTCAATTTTTTCCGAGGTTCAAAGTTCTTAGTTCATAATAATAGGAATGCTAATAATTCCAATAGTTTTCCCTCTTAAAAATCAATTATTCCCGGTTATTGAAGATTGACTTCATTGTCAAAGAGCGCGAGTGGGTTGTATATTTATCGATTTTTATTTCATGTTACTATTCATAATAAATTGATGTCATTTCGCCCTTTCTTATTCACTGGGCGATTCTATTAAATTTTAATTCGATCTAAACGGAATTTTTCCCCTTTCAACTTGCTCATTGTCAAGTAAAAAACCGACGTTTAGGGGATATGAGGGTTTTAAGTTGGTTGCTTTGTACATATTTCGTTGTGATCAACGGTTTTCGGTTTTTCCCTTCTATCTTGGAAACGTCGCTCAAAACGAAAAATGTCCTAATAAAAGTTGTAGCTACAAATTTACTACATAAATATCTTATTGGTTTTTTTCCGACAGAGCAATATTTTAGGAGATATGAAGGTTTTAAGTTTCAGACAGGCTCTGTAGGATTATTAGTTTTAACCTCATAACTCCTTAATATTGCTCTTACGCAAATAATGAATAAAAATTTTTGTAGGAAATCTTTGTACCTACAACTTTTACTTAGAAATTTTTTCGTTTTGAGCGACGGTTTCCAGATAGAAGGGAAAACCGAAACGTTGCTCACAACGAAATATGTACAAAGCAACCAACTAAAACCTCATATCCCCTTAAAGAAACTAGCTGAAACCGAAAGCTTTTTAGCCAAGAGGAAGGAACACGCTTAAAAAGGCGTAAGATTGGGTTTCTTAGCTGAAAGAACAAGGAAAAGCTTCAAAATGAAGCGTAAATGGGAGTTTTTTTTATCTGGCGTGAAAGAGGAAAAGTGCCAAAAAGGGCTCTTGGCAGACGATGGACAACCAATTAAACAACCAAAAAGAGCTTACTTGAAGGGGCAAAATTTGTCCGCCCAATTTATACAATTTTAAGGAATTCTTTAAACATTTAACTGTTATTTTCCCGACAAAAG